>CANTFK010000390.1:0-29224 GCA_947646735.1 Peronospora farinosa
GGGCGCCTTTGCAGGCGACCCATCAGCCTTACCACGTTTCGGTGGCATGAGAATTGAGTAGACTAAGCGGCGCGTTTATAACGGTTCGCAGTCTCTCTGTCTCCTAGACGATTTCTTACAAAATGCAAACATCGTTCTAAAACGGGGAATGGTGTAACAGGGCATCTAGTTACACGTAAACATTAAGTAATATACTTAAACGTTTGGTCTAAAAGTATCCATGATTACTTTTGACCTGTCACTTGGGTGCGATACACAAATGTGATCCACCCTCGTGAATGTGATATCCATTTATGGATTTACATGGGAAGGGATGACGCTAGTTGAAGATAGGGCATCGCGACGTCTCAGAAGGACGTCATTCGCAAACTTAAATCTAGATTTAAGTTCATGCGACAGGATACGCTCTTAAAGAGTCGCGTATCCGATCTATATATATAGCCAATCAGTAGTTAAGTTTATATTTATAATTAATTAAATATAGCTCAGTCTTGAATTTGCTAACACTAAAGCACCACGCACGAGAAGCCGAAAAAGCTTCTGCGTGACGTCGGTGACTTCTTGTTTTAGAAGTTCGTTGCACTCTCGCTTAAGCGAGAGGCAACTGGTGGTACGACTGCTTAAGGAGCCGACCAACCGCATAACCACCCTCGCACGCGAAGGTAAGAAGGTCTAACCGCTTCCTCGCTTGTGCCGAAGGTGTGTGCTAGTAGCACGAGTCAACTTCGTAGAAGTGCCCGCCTACATATCAGGTCAGCTACAGGCTTTAATCATCTGCATCCGTAGTGAAGTGCAATAACGCCTACGCACACTTTAAGACTCGTTCTGCTTGTTTAGTATTGTACTAGACGCAGAAATGAGCGGGCGCATCAACTAACGAACGATCTCTCTTTGCGCCAAGTATTCTCGCCTTTTCAGTGTTCCTACGCAATCACCTTTTCCATGTACAAGCAGTTTTGTTAGTTTTTACCAAATTTGGTTTCGCTTCTTGAGCTTAAGCGAATAGCCCCGTGCAAAGGTTTAGTTGTCGTCGTGCTCACTCATTTTCGCCCTCGTTCGAGAGGCCCCATAAATGAGGACTTATTTAAAGTGTGCGTCTTGAAACGCCATTCTTTCAAGAACGCCTAAGGCTGCGATCACGTTCGCAATGCAATAGAGTTTCCGTAATGGGCTAAAATATGCCCATATGTTACACGCACCCGTTAAGTATTGCATATGTCACTTGGGTGAGGCACATCAATGTGGCCCACCCTCGTGTATGTGATATACATCAAAGTTGTTCACATTGAAGGGGATGACGTCATGGATGAAAGTCATCAGCGATCTTGTATATATAAGCTCGCCACGTAGGGATACGCAATCAATGCATATATTGACCAATCAGTAATCAATTTTGTTTTTAGCTATTTCTATAAAATATAAATCAGTCTTAAACTATTATTATCGGCTTGGGGTAAGCCCCTTCTGGAAGGCTTGAGCTAGCTTAATGATAGCTCAGGCCTTAGGCGGGTGCTTCCGCGGCATCCGTCAGTTTTTAGACGATTCTCTCCCTCTACACACCTACTCTCACCCTCAGCCGCCAGTCAAGCCGCCACGATGTATGCCGCCACGCCCGAAGTCCCAAAGTCCCGGCACCTCCGCTTAGGTATGCTCGCGTAATCCTTTGTTCCCGGAGAAAGCAACAAGAGACCCTCCCTAGGTATGACCTTGTAGAGGAGCTGCACAGCTCTGTAGCCAGAGGAAGACTTTAGGCTGGAAGCCTCTTAGTTCTAGAGAAGTAAATAGAGTTAAGGCTAAAAGCCACTTAGTTCTAAGGAACTAATTAAACGACTTAAAGTCACCCTGTTCTAAGGAACGAGGAAAGAGACTTTTAGTCAGTCAAGCAATAAGCTCAAGGTTCAGAGAACCAACGCACAGAGTGCAAGAACAAGCTAGAAGCTTAAAGGCTCAGAGAACCAACGCACGAAGTGCACAAGAGAACAAGTCAGAACGACTTGCGATCTCAAACTCAAAATGAGAACTGATTTTATTTATGCATTAAGATTTTATGAACAGTCCTACTCTAAGTACACTACACTAGATTAATTACTATAATAGTAATTATTATATGCAGACTTTGCTATTGGACGACGTATCGTCTAAACATCTGTGTATGATGTACTTAGTACAGCGTTATCGATTTATCGAATCCTAATCGATAAGATACGGTATTACCGAATACCGTATCTTTAACGCTTATACTTAATACCTCTCTAAATAGAAATATCATAATGCATTATATGCAATAAAAGGGGACTTCAACCGTAAACTCTCGGAAAGACGCTACAACCGTCGTGTAACCCCGTTACACCCTCCCCCACCAGACTGACGTTCCCATAGAATGTCATTCGACATCTTTCCTCTTAAAGGTAGTGCTTTAGCTAACGTTAAAACCTTACGGTTTGTTCACGGCACATAACATGACGCCTCCTGGTACTGATTCACAGACTCTACGGGACCTTATCGAAGGCGACCTTGACGAAGCGGTTAATTACAAAGTGACACCGTCTTTGTGGGACCCGATGGGTCGCCTTTAGCCACCCTTACGGGTGAAGATGACACTTGTCATGCACCGAATCCGTTCCCTGAACGTGATGCTGCAGATGCGCTAACAGCGTTACGTGACCCGCCTGACGTATCGTCAACGGCGACACTTAAGAACCCACTCGACGAGCACCATCGACCAAGAGGAAGGTGACAAGCGCTGGACGAAGAATATGGCGAGACTTCAGGACCACAGACAGTATAGGTTCAAACCACCTACGGTGGAAGAACGCCTAAAGGAGGCATCTGGGCATTCCCTTTCTGGCTGGGGCCATTGGGCCTGAGGCCATTTCACCCGAGGATGTTGCTACGCGAACGGCCCTTCGACAACGATATCTGGAACCTCATATTACTACGCAAAGCCAATAATTGGCACGCCTCAACAGGCAAGTGCGCGGTGCGCCAGTTCCTCCCATAAAGGGCGTTCCCATCCTTTTGTTCGCGGGGGAAACCGAGGAAGAAAAAGGCACGGCTTTTAGCCGCTGGGCTCATTATGCGCGACGTTTAAGCAGCATGTGGGCCCTACGGGCAAGTGCCGATGTGGCAGATGTTCGTCTCGAACGGAAAATGCGTTACGATTACGCTAAATTGAAGGCCCGGGGAAAACTAAAATCGCAACGAACGCATTATGCGTCTACCCCAATGTTTCGGCTACACCTGTAGCCGCTAGTTCACGACAGGCCGATACCGCTAACTCGCCTACCCCCACCACTACTGGTGAGAAGCGTCATCGCCAACAGGCTGACCCTGCGCACGACGCTCAAAAACCCCACGGCGTATGGGCAATCCTACTGAAGGGGAACCTCGAACTCCCATGAGTTCCACGACTCGGGATATCCCCGCCACTTCACCAGATACTGGTTTTGGCCATGGCGGCGACGTTTCTGCAACAGAAGTTCAGCATGGAACTGAAGGTTTCCCTGTCCATCAAGCGAAGCCGGAGGAGGCCGGTGTATCGGCACAAGCTCATGCCGAGCTTCTTCAAGAGGTGCGGTCTCTCCGTGAGGATATGCAGTCGATGAACTCCCGTCTTGAGTCACTGGAAGAGAGCCGAACCCGAATGCAGAGTCAGCTTGACCTGTTGGTGCAGATGATCCGCCCCGCGACAATGCCGATGAACTCGGCGCGAGCGCCTTAGCATCTATTTGGGACGGATCCCGATATGGTTTCAGTATGCCGACGTAAAACACAGGATGTATACGCAATTTGCGCGGCAAATTAAGCGTATACGCTATGCCTTTCTTGGCAATGACCGTAAAGGGTCCGATAAAGGCGGACGCAACTTCGTCCTAAAGACAACAGATTCTACATTGGTAGGTAGGTTTTTAGCATTAGTAATACTTGGTCTCCGACCTCATAATCATTAATACAACCTCTGCCTTTAGCATCTGCATATTCTTTTTGTTTGTCTTGACTATCAGCCATTGCATCTTGCACATGTCGTAAGACATTTAGTCGCGTTGCGAGAAACGCATTTACCTGTTTCTTAACAGTATTAGGGCTGACATCAGTAAGCCGATCGGCAACCTCTCCCCCACCAAGCCCTGAACCACTCGGTGGTAGCGTTAACGGAACGCGTGGGTGTGTAAGGCCATTCACATAGAACGGAGTGTAGCCGGTAGAGACGTGAACGGAGTTATTGAGTGCAAACTCAACTACAGGGAGCATATAGCTCCATCGCTTAGGCGTTTCAGCACAAACGCTGCGGAGGATATCTTCAACAACGCGATTTACGCATTCGGTTTGACCATCGGTCTGCGGATGATCCGCTGTGGACATGTCCAAACGGGTGCCCAGCACCTGGAAGACGGACTTCCAAAATTTACTCGTAAAACGAGGATCACGATCGGAAACAATTGCCACTGGCAAGCCATGTTGGCGATACACTCGGTCGATAAACAGCTCCACTGTAACCACACCATCGATCGAGTCTGGTACAGCCGCTAAGTGAGCCATCTTGCTCAAACGGTCAACAAAGACCACAATACCTGTATTGCCATGCGAATCTTTCCGTAGGCCAAATACAAAATCCATACTAATGGAATCCCAGCACCCAGTGGGAATAGGCAAACTAGTCAGCGACGCTGCCGAATGGGGCGAGGGTTTCACCCGTTGACATGTTTCACACGTACGCACATATGTGCTCACCCATCTATATAATTTGGGCCACCAATAACTTTGGCATATCGCCCCATAGTTCTTTTCACGACCCAAATGACCACCGATGGCGGTGTCATGTACCTCATAGAGGATACGATACTTCAGGTCCTCGTCATGAGGAACCACAATACGCGGAGGATCCGCCACATCTGTACGATAGTACAACAGCCCCTGATCGATAGAATATCGATGGAGGCTCGCGCGCAATCGTGCCGACAATGTAATGTCCGAGTCTTTAAACTCATCACTGCCAAAAGCATGTAGCAACGCTATACATTGTTCATCTTTAGCATACGCCGATCGAATGAGATCAATAATTGAAGACGACAACGCCGTAACATGAGCAAGCTCATAGTCAGGTCTGCGTGACAACGCATCAGCCAAAGCATTTTGCTTGCCCGGCTTATAATTTATCTCGAAATTATTTTCGGAAAGAATGACAGCCATTTGGCCATTCTATGCGAGAGGTGCGGCGACTGAGTCGCAGTGCGTAACGACGCATGATCGGTATAGATCACAAAAGGCTTTGGGCCCAGCAGATGAACTCTGAATTTGACCAGGGCATACTTCATCGCAAGTAGATCGTTTTCATGAACTGGATAGTTCTTTTCTGCAGCTTTCAGCTGGCGAGATTCAAAAGCGACTACACGCTCAAGGCCTTCATTATCTGTTTGTAACAGAGCACTGCCAATGGCAAAATCCGACGCGTCACAGACGACGCTAAAGGTCGGTCAGGGTCTGGCAAAGCCAAAATAGGAGCATGAAGAAGGCTCTCCTTCACCGCTTGAAAAGCATCCTCATGTTCGGCATGCCAACACCATTCCACATCCTTTTTAAGGAGATTGGATAATGGCCGAGCCATATCAGCGTAATTCTCGCTGTACTTGTGTAAGTAATTGGCAAGGCCAAGCCATTTACGCAAGTCCTTCTGAGACTGTGGAACAGGCCAATCGACTATGGCTTTGACCTTGGCGGGATCCGCTCTTAGGCCTCGTTTCCCAATGAAGCACCTTAGAAAGGGAATTTCTTCGGGTCCGAAGATGCACTTAGATGCATTAGCTATAGTTTATTAGTGTGCATGCACTCGAGCACAGCTCGTAAATGAACAATATGGTTCTCAATATCTGACCGCCCATTTATAGCTCGACTATAGACAAAAATGTCATCAAAGTACGTCTGTGCATAACTTCGATGAGGTCGAAACAATTGCGTTACCAAACAATTAAACGTAGCCGGAGCATTAGATAGCCCCTAAGGCATCACCAAACACTCCCAGAGCATACCGCTCGGAGCACTAACAGCAGTAAGCGGAATATCGCTAGCTCGCATGAGCAATTGGTAATAACCATCGACTAAGTCGAACGCACTGTACATGGTACAACCGACCATATTGTTCTGAAGAACATCCTTTATAGGTATTGGCGTCTGTGCAGGTATAGTGGCTGCATTGAGCTTATTATAAGCATGAACGATACGCCATTTACCATTCGGTTTCTTAACACAGAAAGTGGGTGTCGAGTGCGGAGATTTGCTCTCGCGCACCATGCCCGCCGCGTGCTTTGCACGAAAGAACTCGTCAATGACGTCACACTGTTCTTTGGGTAAAGGCTACTGCCGTGTTACGCAGTATTTGGTTCCAGGAACCAAGTCAATTTCATGACGTACACCCCTATCAGGTGGTAGAACCGACGGTGGATCGTGACACACCACGTCCTGGAATTCCTTAACTAAAGGATACTAGGGATATGAAGGGTTCTTCAAAATGGATGCCCCACTACGTGCACTTAGTGCCGCTTTTGTATCTTCAAGGACTGTCTCATCGACAAGCGAGGATGATTTCAGCTCGAGGTTAGGTCGAATGACCACCATATCGGATAGAGCACCAGCCTTCAAGGCTTGATGAAATTCATCAACATACATATCGTCTAGCTCTAAGAGAGCATTTAATGATGGGAGGGCCTCAAGGTCAACCTCACCATCTACATCACCTGTCACTCCGTTGACCAGGGTGTACAACTGGTCACTGACATTACTACGCGATAAAACAGACACTTTACGTCTCGCAGCCGCCATCTGGCGACGCTGCCGTCTCATTGACGAGACCGTACCTTTTAAAGTACTTGGGATACCATCATCCCCAAGGTCAACACATTCCTTGACCTTAACCTGCCCTATACGAAAGCTGATGTAATTGCCAACATCCATTAAGTCATCGTCACATGTGACATCACTAACAAGGTCACCGACCTTCACTTGCTCTATACGAGAGCCGATGTCATTACCGACATCCAGTGAGTCATTAGTACCCGTGACTTCCCTAACAAGGTCATCGACCTTCACTTGCTCTATACGAGAGCCGATGTCATTATCGACATTTAGTGAGTCACTAGTACCAGTGACTTCACTAACAAGGTCATCGACCTTCACTTGCTCTATACGAGAACCGATGTCATTATCGACATCCAGTGAGTCGCTATTGCCAGAGACATCACTAAAAAGGTCATCGACCTTCACTTGTTCTATACGAGAGCCGATGTCATTATCGACATCCAGTGAGTCGCTATTGCCAGTGACTTCACTAACAAGGTCATCGACCTTCACTTGCTCTATATGAGAGCCGATGTCATTACCGACATCCAGTAAATCGCATTTACAGCCAATATCACTAACAAGGTCATCGAACTTCACTTGCTCTATACGAGAGCCGATGTCATTACCGACATCCAGTGAATCGCATTTACAGCCAATATCACTAACAAAGTCATCGACCTTAACTTGCTCTATACAAGGGCCGATGTCATTACCGACATCCAGTGTCTCAATATTACTATGAGTATCACTCAACGGAGTACGTGCCGCTCCACTTGGTGTCATTGAGCTCTGCTCGACACTATTATTATTGACATTGGAGTTTATCAACTCAGACACTTCAATGTCCAGCACACTAACTCATCCAAGGGATCCATGCAAGAAACCTACCGCTGGGTACCGCCGTCGACTGGCCCCAAACCTGCACCTCCTTAGCCTGTGTGCAAAGGATCGTGCAGCCTGGATGGCCTTTAGCGCGGCGATTATAGCGCGCGCCGCTTAATGGACCCTGGCGAGAGTAGAGAGAAATGTAGAGAATGAGAGATAATCAGACCCATGCGAAAGTTGAGCAACTTTGGTGGCAAGACGGCTCGCGTAATGCGTTTACATACATAGTCTTTAACTTGTAACAACCACGCAATACGCTCCGAAAGACTGTTGACAGCTTTCGCGACGTAATCTAGCGTTTGTGTCTAAGTTCTTTGTTAGAGCTGCTTTGGCGAGGACAACTGTTGCACGATCCCTCGCGGCAACCGGCAACCCCACCACAGCACGCAAGGAAAGTGTGGCGAAGCGAAAGAATGAATTTTGCAATGTGTGATCGCACATTTCGGTAATTCCGAAATGGGTAAAATGGATGAATCGCGATCCAGCAGAAGAAGTTCTCGAGACGTTACAAATGTGGAGTAACTACGAACTAGAACTACACAACTGCGATCTCAGTATTTCTCGATGGCGATCCGCGCGAGCGCGATCGCTAAGGAATTAGTAAGTGCAAGTATGTGAAATAAGGTCTGGTGTAGACTACATCACTCCGGAGGACTGGAACGAGGTGGACATGACATATCATATAGATGTACCATTTCACATGATGCAGTGAACTGTGAAGGTGGCAGTGACAAGCCGTGATCCGGCGGACCGCGATCCGCTAATAAAATAAGTACCGCGATCCGATACAAATATCGTATTAGCTCCGATCGAGGTAGCGATCCAGATCGCGGCGATGTTGGAGTGGACCACATGACAAGATCTGATTTTTCCGATAGGGCGATACGTGGCAATAGATCCTGGAATACAGATAGGCAGAATCGTAGGTTTTGGTATTTAATTGGTTAACATTAAACAGAGTTCAAGTTACTTTAAAAGGGACACCCGTCAGCTTCTCCTACGGGCTGTATTCTTTGGCCACCCGACGTCTCGAGAAGCTCACCCCGTCTCGCAAGTGTACGCCCTGGATTGTTTGGCCAGGTTCGTTAAGGACTCTCAAGACACCCCCAAGCCTTAATTGAACGCAGAGGACTAACAAGTCCAGATACATAATCGCGAGACGGCTCAAGGGGTCAGAAGGCAAGCGGATCAAGTATCAACCAATTGGACAAGGCGATCTCAAGGGAGATCAGGGCGACTACACTCAAGAACATCTGCTATCGTGTGAGGAATTCCACTCGATCGCCCCCCCCACCTATCCCTAACACAATCAAGTTCAACACCGACTCAAGTCTACCGAGAGAGAGCAGCCCGCCCAACCGACGGGTACACAAGGTGAGGAAGGCTTTGCACACGGAATTGGGGTACCCCCTCCGTTAGTCGGTCGTCCGGGCGCCAGTGAAGAGTAGGGATCACATCATCCATTTTGTAAATCCCACTCCACCACAAACGCAGACTTGGCCTTGTTAACCCAGCTTCTCGATCGATCTTTGTCCTTTTCCCGTCGTGTGAGTTCTTTCAGATCCGCAATCGCAGTCATTCAAATTCGTTGAGTGAAAAGTCCACCATTAGGTACAGTGCCTGCACTTGCGACTTGTGGCCGTCTTAGATCCTCCAGACCCAAATCGTCTGGATCGTAATTATTGGATCGCGATTGACGCGATCCGGCCGATTCCATGTCCGCATCCGAGATGCCGACTTTTGGGGTATATGTGGGGATCGCGGATCGACCAGCGATCATGCAAGCTTGATCCTGCTCATAATTTCTCATAGCAGCTTCAAAGTAGGACTGCAGCTGACCTGATACAGTCACATTCATGTCTTCAGCTGCGAGTATCGTTGGCGATGGCACTTCGGCCTTGGTCGGTACAAGTTGTTCGCGAATATGTGCTGCACCAGCCGGTCCAAGTGACATCTGCTGAATGTTGATCGAGTCATCCGACTCCCCTTCGGATTCCGCTGACATATATTGCGAAGATCCAGTATGATATCCTTTTGGAATATCTACGATAGGCTGGATCGCCTGATCCACCGGATCGCGCTCTCCAGTTAGCGGAATTGGCTTCGAAAAAAGAGATCGCCCTGCTTGGATCACCCGATCATGATCGCATTCCAGCAGCACTATGCGTCAAAAGCTCCAGCGGTGAATCCCGCGTTTTGTAGCAACTTCATAAGCCGACGGATCGCTTCCAACTGATTTGGTGTCGGAATGCGAGCTGAAATTGGTCCTCGCAGCGATCCAATCAACTTCGGTTTCAAAATCTTTAGAACTGGATCGCTTGACAACAGATATTTAAGCGCCTTCCAATGAAAACACCATTCCAGCTGATCCAGTTGCCATCCTTTCGCTTTGTCTTCCTCATGCGCCAGCTTCATGTCGGCATCACCATGATCCGACTCAGGCGCCTTCATCTTCACTCGAGATGGCTTCGAATTCTTCTTCTTCTTCGAATTCGGAGTGGTTTTGGATAAATTTCCTTCGGTTTTAACCGAAGGACTTTTATCCAGCGGATAGCGTTTTGCAACGTGATCCGCAGGGGTCCTCGAAAGGACCTGGGGCGGGGGTAGAGGTTTTACTTCTAGATCAATTTCTTGATCTTCCTCTTTGGTTTTCTTTTCATCTGCGCCCCTCCCAAAACGCTGATGATCCGGGGATCCTTTTTCTTCACACGTCTGCGGTGATCCTCCCTTTGCCGCTGACGCTTCAATCTAACAGCTATGATGTGACTTGCGGCGAGATGCGTGGGGTTCCATTTTGACCTTTACATCTTTTCTCAGGGACTCACGGTAAAATCTCGAGTCACCAGAAAAACCGCACGCGCACCATTGTGGTGGAGTGGGATTCACAAAATGGATGATGTGATCCCTACTCTTCACTGGCGCCCGGACGACCGACTAACGGAGGGGGTACCCCAATTCCGTGTTCAAAGCCTTCCTCACCTTGTGTACCCGTCGGTTGGGCGGGCTGCTCTCTCTCGGTAGACTTGAGTCGGTGTTGAACTTGATTGTGTTAGGGATAGGTGGGGGGGCGATCGAGTGGAATTCCTCACACGATAGCAGATGTTCTTGAGTGTAGTCGCCCTGATCTCCCTTGAGATCGCCTTGTCCAATTGGTTGATACTTGATCCGCTTGCCTTCTGACCCCTTGAGCCGTCTCGCGATTATGTATCTGGACTTGTTAGTCCTCTGCGTTCAATTAAGGCTTGGGGGTGTCTTGAGAGTCCTTGACGAACCTGGCCAAACAATCCAGGGCGTACACTTGCGAGAAGGGGTGAGCTTCTCGAGACGTCGGGTGGCCAAAGAATACAGCCCGTAGGAGAAGCTGATGTGGTGAAGTGCCAGGAGAATCGGGGCCCAGGGTACCAAGGACCCAGGGTACAAGGGCCCAGGCCTCGCAAGGTCCCAAGGTTCAATCAAGGGTCACCAGGGACAGGGTTTCCAGTCACCAGGGACAGGGTTTTCAGCTACCAGGGACAGGGTTTCTAGTAACCGGGGACAAGGGTATCAGTCACCAGGGACAGGGCACCAGGGACAGGGGTACCAGCTACCGGGGACAGGGGTACCAGTTACCGGGGACAGGGGTACCAGTTACCTGGGCAGGGGTATCGAACGTCCAGGGTCAAAGGTACAAGGTTACCCTACCGGGCGCGCACCAGGATTCGAAAGGTCCAGTACCCCGAGGTGGTCCAGGATCCTAAGGTCAAAGAAGGTACTAGGTATTTCTACGTGCAGAGCCAGTACAAGCTCCAAGGTCCAAGGGCCCACGGTACAAGAGACCAGGGTACCAGGGTACAAGAACCCAGGCCTCGCAAGGTTCCAAGGTTCAACCGAGGGTCACCAGGGACAGGGGTACCAGTCACCAGGAACGCGGGTTCCTAGCCACCAGGGACAGGGTTTTCAGTTACCGGGGACAGGGATACCAGCTACCGGGGACAGGTTTTGTAGTAACCGGGGACAAGGTTTTTAGTCACCAGGGACAGGGCACCAGGGACAGGGGTATTAGCTATCGGGGACAGGGGTATCGAACGTCCAGGGTCAAAGGTACAAGGTTACCCTACCGGGCGCACACCAGGATTCGAAAGGTCCAGTGCCCCGAGGTGGTCCAAGGTCCTAAGGTCAAAGAAGGTACAAGGTATTTCAACGTGCAGAGCCATTACAGGCTCCAAGGTCCAAGAGCCCACGGTACAAATGACCAGGGTACCAGTTACCGGGGACAGGGGTATCGCACGTCCAGGGTTAAAGGTACAAGGTTACCCTACCGGGCGCGCACCAGGATTCGAAAGGTCCAGTGCCCCGAGGTGGTCCAAGGTCGTAAGGTCAAAGAAGGTACAAGGTATTTCAACGTGCAGAGTCGGTACAGGCCCCAAGGTCCAAGAGCACAGGGTACAAGGGCCCAGGGTATCAGGGACCAGGGTACAGGGCCCAGGGTACCGAGGCCCAGAGGCCCGGGGTACCGGGGTAGGGTGCAAGGTACCGAGGTACCGGGGTCCAGGGGTACCGGGGTACCAGGGTATCAGGGCCCAATGCCCGAGGGTGCAGAAACGGTACACGGAATATCAAAGATTACAGAAAGTACAGGTACCAAGGAGCTAGTTCTTCCTCCAAGAGTCGACACGTGGCACTATCTAGATCAAAGGGTTAGGGTTAGGCAAGAAAAAGCATACAAAGTATACGATAAATAAACACACTCGAATTTGCATTACACGTGGCAGCTCCAAGCGCTTCCTTCAAGCTTCTCCGTCACCTCACCTATTCCGGACGGGATACCCTTTGGCCCCCCGACGTCAGCAGGTGTTAGACGGCTCAAGATACGCAAGTTGAACCTCAGGATAGTTGGCCTGAGGTGTCAAGACTCAAGTGCGAGCTTGTTTCGATCTACCCACCTGTTCCGGGGAAGGGATTTATTTTGCCCCCCCCCCGTTGAAGACAGACGTGTGGTAAGATTCAAGCTCGAACGAACCCCAGGAAGTATTTTGGCCTGTGGGTTCGTACCCATTCAAGAGCCGCTATAGGAAGCGGTTTCCCTACGCGGAAGAACACAAAGGGGTCCAAGGACCAAGAACAGTCAGCCACCAAAGGGGTACATAGTACCAGGTGCATCGCTCTCGACTAAGTCGATTGAGCCCAAGAAACCCGGTCCCAAGTGAAGTATATCCACTCGGAGACCACCAAGTCCAAGTCCTATACAAAGACCAAGTCTTTAAGTCTTCTGCGTCTAACGAGGAGCAAGACCAGCCAAGCCGACGGTTACACAAGGTGAGACCCAAGGTTGACGCGACACGGTATCGGGGTACCCCCTCCGTAAGTCGGCAGTCCGGCGCTGTGTGTGTTTGTGGTTCTCTCACGTCGTTTGAGAATCCACTCCACCAAACTGACGCGTGTTCCTTTTGAAGTAACTTGAACTCTGTTTAATGTTAACCAATTAAATACCAAAACCTACGATTCTGCCTATCTGTATTTCAGGATCTATTGCCATGTATCGCCCTATCGGAATAATCAGATCTTGTCATGTGGTCCAATCCAATATCGCCGCGATCTGGATCGCTACCTCGATCGGAGCTAATACGATCTTTGTATCGGATCGCGGTACTAAATAATTAATATCGGATCGCGGTACTAATAATTAAAATCGGATCGCGGTACTAATTTTAGTATCGGATCGCGATACTAATAATTAGTATCGGATCGCGGTACTTATTTTTAGTTTCGGATCGCGATACTAATAATTAGTATCGGATCGTGGTCCGCCGGATCACGATTAATCCTCTTCATCGTTTCTCAGGTCATGTGAGATGGCCCATCTATGTGACATGTCATGTCTACCATTCCAGTCCTCCATAGCGACGTTATCCACACCAGACCGTCTTCCACATACTTGGATGTACCAATCCTCCTTCTTAGCGATCGCGTTCACGCGGATCGCCATCGAATATACTGGAGATCGCAATTGCGTAGTTTCTAGGCCATATTTAACCCACCTAGAACTACGAACTCCACCATCAACTGTTTTCCATCCCATTTGACATCATCTCGAAACCTTTCTGCGAGATCGCGTTCATCAATATTGGCCATTTCAGACTTAACCGAAAATATGCGATCACACTTGGCGAAATTCACTCTTTCGCTTCGCCACAATCGTCCCCTGCACCGATAGCCCACATACAGTGTTGGCCTAACTGTGCACTGTCTCGCTTCACTCTTCTCGCCACTTCGTCCCCTATGGCCAGATCTACACCTGAAAACGATCGCTACCCCCAAACTGGTGTGCTCGTTACGCGCGATCCAACGATGGGTTCCTCTACCGGATCGCGTATCTTGCTCCCGTCTACCCGGATAATCCTTCCTCCCGTTGCAGATCGTCAGAACGCGATCTCGTTGGTTTCTTCATTGTATGACCGCCTGGAAGCCCAAGATACCATCGTGGAAAGTTATCACTCCATGTAAAATGCCTTACGGGAGCAGGAATTTTGTGGAAATCAGCTGGAAACGGAACTCAATTCGTATCACGAGTTGGTACCTCGACTGTGCACATTCGTCTTGCGTCGAGATGAAAAGTTGCGTCAACAACTTGATGCCGCTCTCCACATGGCCGAAGATCTCGACCAAGAACTAAACCAGATGACGGATCAGTCTCAAGAGATCACGGATCTGAAGAATGCCTTGTTTCGAGCCAATGCAGAAAAACATCGCCTGCAGGATGAATTCCGCCGTGAGGCGGCTGTGGTGGAGTGGATTCTCAAACAACGTGAGAGAACCACAAACACACACAGCGCCGGACTGCCGACTTACGGAGGGGGTACCCCGATACCGTGTCGCGTCAACCTTGGGTCTCACCTTGTGTAACCGTCGGCTTGGCTGGTCTTGCTCCTCGTTAGACGCAGAAGACTTAAAGACTTGGTCTTTGTATAGGACTTGGACTTGGTGGTCTCCGAGTGGATATACTTCACTTGGGACCGGGTTTCTTGGGCTCAATCGACTTAGTCGAGAGCGATGCACCTGGTACTATGTACCACTTTGGTGGCTGACTGTTCTTGGTCCTTGGACCCCTTTGTGTTCTTCCCCGTAGGGAAACCGCTTCCTGTAGCGGGTCGTAGAGTCTTGACACTTACTTGACACCTCAGGCCAACTATCCTGAGGTTCAACTTGCGTATCTTGAGCCGTCTAACACCTGCTGACGTCGGGGGGCCAAAGGGTATCCCGCCCGGAAGAGAAGCTTGCGTGTCTTAGAAGTAAAATCGAACTCTGTTTAATGTTAACCAATCACATACCAAAACCTACGATTCTGCCTATCTGTAGACTAGGAACTACTGCCACGTGTTGCCCTTTCGATAAAATTAAATCTCAATGTGTGGACCACATATGTCGGATCGCTATGTCGGATCGCTATGGCAGATCGCGGTCGACGATCGCGATGACGGATCGCTATGACGGATCGCGGTCACGGATCGCGGTCACGGATCGCTATGACGGATCACTATGACGGATCGCGGTCACGGATCGCTATGGCAGATCGCGGTCGACAGATCTCTATGAAAGATCATGATGACGGATCGCGGTCGACGGATCGCTGTGACGGATCGCGGTCACGGATCGCTATGACGGATCGCTATGACGGTTTGCGGTCACGGATCGCTATGACGGATCGCTATGACGGTTTGCGGTCACGGATCGCTATGACGGATCGCGGTCACGGATCGCTATGACGGATCGCTATGACGGATCACTATGACGGATCGCGGTCACGGATCGCTATGGCAGATCGCGGTCGACGGATCTCTATGACAGATCACGGCGAAGGAACGCGGTCGACGGATCGTGGTCACGGATCGCTATGACGGATCGCTATGACGGTTTGCGGTCACGGATCGCTATGACGGATCGCGGTCGACGGATCGCGGTCGATCTACAAGGTGTGGACCACATTTAATATTGGGCGATCCACACTTTGCGAAATATTGCTCCTTCGCTTCACCACAATCGTCTTCTGCACCGGTAGTCGACATACGGTGTCGGTCTAGCTGTGTATTGTCCCTAATCTTATTGTCCTGGCCTTCTCGATGGATTCTTCCCCATCTTCTTCGGCTTCCAAATCTGTGGCCCTCTCCAGCTTAGATGATTCCAGCTCCGTCTCTCCTATAGATACATTGGTCGTTTTGGGATCAGAGCCATTTCGTACCACCCAAGGCCGGTCCGATGGACCACCAATTCTGCTCCCATCCACGCGAATTGAGTTACCGCCGGTGGTGGATCGGCAAACTTTGGCATCCTCTATTACGGCGATCTATAATCGTTTGGACGCTTACACTGCCATCGTGGACAGCTATCGTTTTTTGTAGGAAGCGTTGCAGGAGCAGGAGGTGCGCGGTGATCGGCTGGAACGTGAACTTCAATCCTTCCGGGACGTAGCGCCTCCTCTAACCGAGTACGTTTTAAATCGGTACCAACGCCTCCAAGAACAATACCAGCATGCGATCCACAATGCGAAACTTTCGAGGAAGAATTGGACCAGTGAGAAGATCAATCCTGTGAAATTGCAAGCTTGAAATCCGCCCTGTTCAAGGCTAATGCGGCGACCCAACATACGCAGGAAAGACACCGAAGGGAGTTGGCCGTTGTTGAACAGATTCTGACAGAACAGTTTTAACTTCAGCAAGGTTCTCTCCAGAATCGGCTGGATAAGCTTTAAACTTATCACGACTATCACCTCGGAGAAAGTACTCGCAAGGATGTGGCCTTGGACCAGCTACGTTGAGAGATCGCGGATCTCGAGAGAGAGAGCGTGATAGGGCCGTCGGTGATCGGGACTCTCTTCGATCGCACTTGGCCCAGCTAGCGTCTGGATCACTTCCAATTCCGCCAGTGGGTCATTCCGTGCCCGTTACCTCGGCATCTCCCGGGTGAAAGTGTTCTTCGTATACCCCGATGTCGGACCCTCCTCCCAAGCGTTCGCGAACCGCGGACCTCTCTTCTCCTCCAGCTCCATCGGGTTCTGTCCAAGGGACCACCCCTTCGATCTCCGAGGATATTACAGCGCGATCAGCCACCTCAGCGCAATTTGCCAATTCAGCGCGATCTGTCGCTCCAGCGCGATCCGCCTCCACAGCGCGATCCGCCACCTCAGCGCGATCAGGGGAACGCAACTTAAACATTCCACAGCCAAAAGCGAAAACTAAGAGCAAGAATTCTACACCACTGAAGGCCAAAAGCAAGAAGAGAATTCTCACTTATTCGAAGACCAAATGCAAGAAGAAAATGTGGAGAAGTGCTAGGAGAATCGGGGCCCTGAGGACATCATAATAAAGAGCACAGAAATCCAGGTCACTTCCTCGAGGGAATGACTATGAAAGCGTCTCGCAAGATCCCAAGGTTCAGCCCAGGGTCACCAAGGACAGGGGTGCCAGTTACCGGGGACAGGGCTTTTAGTTACCGGGGACAGGGGTACCGAAGTTTCAGGGTCCTGAAGTCACTTGGAGAAGTGCCATATTGCCCTACAGTGCAGAGCCGGCACAAGTCCAAGAACCCGAAGGTCCAGTGACTCGAGGGCATCCACGTTCCCAAGGTGGACCAGGACTCAAGGTGAACCATGATCCAAGGTGGACCACAACCCAAGGTGGACCAGGCCCCAAGGTCGTCCCGGCACCTAAGGTGGACCAAAATGACTCATGGTGACCGGTGGACCGCAGGTGATCGGTGGACCCAGATGACTGGTGGACCCAGGTGACCGGTGGACCCCAGGTGACAGATTGACCCAGGTGACCGGTGGACCTAGGTGACCGGTGAACCCAGGCGACAGGTTGACCCAGGTGACCGGTGGACCTAGGTGACCGGTGAACCTAGGCGACAGGTGGACCCCATGTGACCGGTGGACCCCAGGTGACCGGTGTACACCAGGTGACTGATAGACCTCAGACAACAAATGGACTCCAGGCGACAGGTGTACACCTGTGGTGAAGTGTTAAGGAAAGTTGGAGTTTAAGGAGATGGAATAGAGAGCAAGAGAATTTATGGTCACTTCCCCGAGGGAGTGACCACGACCCGGCCTCGCGGATTTACAACCACACACCAGGTCCCGCCGTATTAAGAATATAAGGACCCATACGTGCGGAGTCAGCACAGGCCCCAGGTCCCGGAAACAGGTTCCGGGAACCCAGAGGCCCAGGGGCCCAGAGGCCCAGGGGTACAGGGGCCCAGGGGTACAGGGGCCCAGGGGTACAGGGACCCAGGGGTACAGGGGTACAGGGGCCCAGGGGTACAGGGGCCCAGGAGCCTAATGTCCGAGGGTGCAGAATCGGTACACAGAATATCGAAGATTACAGAAAGTGCAGGTAAGATGGAGCCAGTTCTTCTTCCAAGAGTCCACACGGGGCACTATCTAGATCAAAGGGTTAAGGTTTGGCAAGAAAAGCATACAGAGAATAAGGTAAATAAACACACTCGAATTTGCATTATACGTGGCAGCTCCAAGCGCTTCCTTCTAAGCTTCTCCGTCGCTTCACCTGGATACCCTTTGGCCCCCCGACGTCAGCAGGTGTTAGACGGCTCAAGATACGCAAGTTGAACCTCAGGATAGTTGTCCCGAGGTGTCAAGTAAGTGTCAACACTCTACGACCCGCTACAGGAAGCGGTTTCCCTACGGGGAAGAACACAAAGGGGTCCAAGGACCAAGAACAGTCAGCCACCAAAGTGGTACATAGTACCAGGTGCATCGCTCTCGACTAAGTCGATTGAGCCCAAGAAACCCGGTCCCAAGTGAAGTATATCCACTCGGAGACCACCAAGTCCAAGTCCTATACAAAGACCAAGTCTTTAAGTCTTCTGCGTCTAACGAGGAGCAAGACCAGCCAAGCCGACGGGTACACAAGGTGAGACCCAAGGTTGACGCGACACGGTATCGGGGTACCCCCTCCGTAAGTCGGCAGTCCGGCGCTGTGTGTGTTTGTGGTTCTCTCACGTCGTTTGAGAATCCACTCCACCAAACTGACGCGTGTTCCTTTTGAAGTAACTTGAACTCTGTTTAATGTTAACCAATTAAATACCAAAACCTACGATTCTGCTTATCTGTATTTCAGGATCTATTGCCATGTATCGCCCTATCGGAATAATCAGATCTTGTCATGTGGTCCAATCCAATATCGCCGCGATCTGGATCGCTACCTCGATCGGAGCTAATACGATCTTTGTATCGGATCGCGGTACTAAATAATTAATATCGGATCGCGGTACTAATAATTAAAATCGGATCGCGGTACTAATTTTAGTATCGGATCGCGATACTAATAATTAGTATCGGATCGCGGTACTTATTTTTAGTTTCGGATCGCGATACTAATAATTAGTATCGGATCGTGGTCCGCCGGATCACGATTAATCCTCTTCATCGTTTCTCAGGTCATGTGAGATGGCCCATCTATGTGACATGTCATGTCTACCATTCCAGTCCTCCATAGCGACGTTATCCACACCAGACCGTCTTCCACATACTTGGATGTACCAATCCTCCTTCTTAGCGATCGCGTTCACGCGGATCGCCATCGAATATACTGGAGATCGCAATTGCGTAGTTTCTAGGCCATATTTAACCCACCTAGAACTACGAACTCCACCATCAACTGTTTTCCATCCCATTTGACATCATCTCGAAACCTTTCTGCGAGATCGCGTTCATCAATATTGGCCATTTCAGACTTAACCGAAAATATGCGATCACACTTGGCGAAATTCACTCTTTCGCTTCGCCACAATCGTCCCCTGCACCGATAGCCCACATACAGTGTTGGCCTAACTGTGCACTGTCTCGCTTCACTCTTCTCGCCACTTCGTCCCCTATGGCCAGATCTACACCTGAAAACGATCGCTACCCCCAAACTGGTGTGCTCGTCACGCGCGATCCAACGATGGGTTCCTCTACCGGATCGCGTATCTTGCTCCCGTCTACCCGAATAATCCTTCCTCCCGTTGCAGATCGTCAGAACGCGATCTCGTTGGTTTCTTCATTGTATGACCGCCTGGAAGCCCAAGATACCATCGTGGAAAGTTATCACTCCATGTAAAATGCCTTACGGGAGCAGGAATTTTGTGGAAATCAGCTGGAAACGGAACTCAATTCGTATCACGAGTTGGTACCTCGACTGTGCACATTCGTCTTGCGTCGAGATGAAAAGTTGCGTCAACAACTTGATGCCGCTCTCCACATGGCCGAAGATCTCGACCAAGAACTAAACCAGATGACGGATCAGTCTCAAGAGATCACGGATCTGAAGAATGCCTTGTTTCGAGCCAATGCAGAAAAACATCGCCTGCAGGATGAATTCCGCCGTGAGGCGGCTGTGGTGGAGTGGATTCTCAAACAACGTGAGAGAACCACAAACACACACAGCGCCGGACTGCCGACTTACGGAGGGGGTACCCCGATACCGTGTCGCGTCAACCTTGGGTCTCACCTTGTGTAACCGTCGGCTTGGCTGGTCTTGCTCCTCGTTAGACGCAGAAGACTTAAAGACTTGGTCTTTGTATAGGACTTGGACTTGGTGGTCTCCGAGTGGATATACTTCACTTGGGACCGGGTTTCTTGGGCTCAATCGACTTAGTCGAGAGCGATGCACCTGGTACTATGTACCACTTTGGTGGCTGACTGTTCTTGGTCCTTGGACCCCTTTGTGTTCTTCCCCGTAGGGAAACCGCTTCCTGTAGCGGGTCGTAGAGTCTTGACACTTACTTGACACCTCAGGCCAACTATCCTGAGGTTCAACTTGCGTATCTTGAGCCGTCTAACACCTGCTGACGTCGGGGGGCCAAAGGGTATCCCGCCCGGAAGAGAAGCTTGCGTGTCTTAGAAGTAAAATCGAACTCTGTTTAATGTTAACCAATCACATACCAAAACCTACGATTCTGCCTATCTGTAGACTAGGAACTACTGCCACGTGTTGCCCTTTCGATAAAATTAAATTTCAATGTGTGGACCACATATGTCGGATCGCTATGTCGGATCGCTATGGCAGATCGCGGTCGACGATCGCGATGACGGATCGCTATGACGGATCGCGGTCACGGATCGCTATGACGGATCACTATGACGGATCGCGGTCACGGATCGCTATGGCAGATCGCGGTCGACAGATCTCTATGAAAGATCATGATGACGGATCGCGGTCGACGGATCGCTGTGACGGATCGCGGTCACGGATCGCTATGACGGATCGCTATGACGGTTTGCGGTCACGGATCGCTATGACGGATCGCTATGACGGTTTGCGGTCACGGATCGCTATGACGGATCGCGGTCACGGATCGCTATGACGGATCGCTATGACGGATCACTATGACGGATCGCGGTCACGGATCGCTATGGCAGATCGCGGTCGACGGATCTCTATGACAGATCACGGCGAAGGAACGCGGTCGACGGATCGTGGTCACGGATCGCTATGACGGATCGCTATGACGGTTTGCGGTCACGGATCGCTATGACGGATCGCGGTCGACGGATCGCGGTCGATCTACAAGGTGTGGACCACATTTAATATTGGGCGATCCACACTTTGCGAAATATTGCTCCTTCGCTTCACCACAATCGTCTTCTGCACCGGTAGTCGACATACGGTGTCGGTCTAGCTGTGTATTGTCCCTAATCTTATTGTCCTGGCCTTCTCGATGGATTCTTCCCCATCTTCTTCGGCTTCCAAATCTGTGGCCCTCTCCAGCTTAGATGATTCCAGCTCCGTCCCTCCTATAGATACATTGGTCGTTTTGGGATCAGAGCCATTTCGTACCACCCAAGGCCGGTCCGATGGACCACCAATTCTGCTCCCATCCACGCGAATTGAGTTACCGCCGGTGGTGGATCGGCAAACTTTGGCATCCTCTATTACGGCGATCTATAATCGTTTGGACGCTTACACTGCCATCGTGGACAGCTATCGTTTTTTGTAGGAAGCGTTGCAGGAGCAGGAGGTGCGCGGTGATCGGCTGGAACGTGAACTTCAATCCTTCCGGGACGTAGCGCCTCCTCTAACCGAGTACGTTTTAAATCGGTACCAACGCCTCCAAGAACAATACCAGCATGCGATCCACAATGCGAAACTTTCGAGGAAGAATTGGACCAGTGAGAAGATCAATCCTGTGAAATTGCAAGCTTGAAATCCGCCCTGTTCAAGGCTAATGCGGCGACCCAACATACGCAGGAAAGACACCGAAGGGAGTTGGCCGTTGTTGAACAGATTCTGACAGAACAGTTTTAACTTCAGCAAGGTTCTCTCCAGAATCGGCTGGATAAGCTTTAAACTTATCACGACTATCACCTCGGAGAAAGTACTCGCAAGGATGTGGCCTTGGACCAGCTACGTTGAGAGATCGCGGATCTCGAGAGAGAGAGCGTGATAGGGCCGTCGGTGATCGGGACTCTCTTCGATCGCACTTGGCCCAGCTAGCGTCTGGATCACTTCCAATTCCGCCAGTGGGTCATTCCGTGCCCGTTACCTCGGCATCTCCCGGGTGAAAGTGTTCTTCGTATACCCCGATGTCGGACCCTCCTCCCAAGCGTTCGCGAACCGCGGACCTCTCTTCTCCTCCAGCTCCATCGGGTTCTGTCCAAGGGACCACCCCTTCGATCTCCGAGGATATTACAGCGCGATCAGCCACCTCAGCGCAATTTGCCAATTCAGCGCGATCTGTCGCTCCAGCGCGATCCGCCTCCACAGCGCGATCCGCCACCTCAGCGCGATCAGGGGAACGCAACTTAAACATTCCACAGCCAAAAGCGAAAACTAAGAGCAAGAATTCTACACCACTGAAGGCCAAAAGCAAGAAGAGAATTCTCACTTATTCGAAGACCAAATGCAAGAAGAAAATGTGAAGAAGTGCTAGGAGAATCGGGGCCCTGAGGACATCATAATAAAGAGCACAGAAATCCAGGTCACTTCCTCGAGGGAATGACTATGAAAGCGTCTCGCAAGATCCCAAGGTTCAGCCCAGGGTCACCAAGGACAGGGGTGCCAGTTACCGGGGACAGGGCTTTTAGTTACCGGGGACAGGGGTACCGAAGTTTCAGGGTCCTGAAGTCACTTGGAGAAGTGCCATATTGCCCTACAGTGCAGAGCCGGCACAAGTCCAAGAACCCGAAGGTCCAGTGACTCGAGGGCATCCACGTTCCCAAGGTGGACCAGGACTCAAGGTGAACCATGATCCAAGGTGGACCACAACCCAAGGTGGACCAGGCCCCAAGGTCGTCCCGGCACCTAAGGTGGACCAAAATGACTCATGGTGACCGGTGGACCGCAGGTGATCGGTGGACCCAGATGACTGGTGGACCCAGGTGACCGGTGGACCCCAGGTGACAGATTGACCCAGGTGACCGGTGGACCTAGGTGACCGGTGAACCCAGGCGACAGGTTGACCCAGGTGACCGGTGGACCTAGGTGACCGGTGAACCTAGGCGACAGGTGGACCCCATGTGACCGGTGGACCCCAGGTGACCGGTGTACACCAGGTGACTGATAGACCTCAGACAACAAATGGACTCCAGGCGACAGGTGTACACCTGTGGTGAAGTGTTAAGGAAAGTTGGAGTTTAAGGGAGATGGAATAGAGAGCAAGAGAATTTATGGTCACTTCCCCGAGGGAGTGACCACGACCCGGCCTCGCGGATTTACAACCACACACCAGGTCCCGCCGTATTAAGAATATAAGGACCCATACGTGCGGAGTCAGCACAGGCCCCAGGTCCCGGAAACAGGTTCCGGGAACCCAGAGGCCCAGGGGCCCAGAGGCCCAGGGGTACAGGGGCCCAGGGGTACAGGGGCCCAGGGGTACAGGGACCCAGGGGTACAGGGGTACAGGGGCCCAGGGGTACAGGGGCCCAGGAGCCTAATGTCCGAGGGTGCAGAATCGGTACACAGAATATCGAAGATTACAGAAAGTGCAGGTAAGATGGAGCCAGTTCTTCTTCCAAGAGTCCACACGGGGCACTATCTAGATCAAAGGGTTAAGGTTTGGCAAGAAAAGCATACAGAGAATAAGGTAAATAAACACACTCGAATTTGCATTATACGTGGCAGCTCCAAGCGCTTCCTTCTAAGCTTCTCCGTCGCTTCACCTGGATACCCTTTGGCCCCCCGACGTCAGCAGGTGTTAGACGGCTCAAGATACGCAAGTTGAACCTCAGGATAGTTGTCCCGAGGTGTCAAGTAAGTGTCAACACTCTACGACCCGCTACAGGAAGCGGTTTCCCTACGGGGAAGAACACAAAGGGGTCCAAGGACCAAGAACAGTCAGCCACCAAAGTGGTACATAGTACCAGGTGCATCGCTCTCGACTAAGTCGATTGAGCCCAAGAAACCCGGTCCCAAGTGAAGTATATCCACTCGGAGACCACCAAGTCCAAGTCCTATACAAAGACCAAGTCTTTAAGTCTTCTGCGTCTAACGAGGAGCAAGACCAGCCAAGCCGACGGGTACACAAGGTGAGACCCAAGGTTGACGCGACACGGTATCGGGGTACCCCCTCCGTAAGTCGGCAGTCCGGCGCTGTGTGTGTTTGTGGTTCTCTCACGTCGTTTGAGAATCCACTCCACCAAACTGACGCGTGTTCCTTTTGAAGTAACTTGAACTCTGTTTAATGTTAACCAATTAAATACCAAAACCTACGATTCTGCCTATCTGTATTTCAGGATCTATTGCCATGTATCGCCCTATCGGAATAATCAGATCTTGTCATGTGGTCCAATCCAATATCGCCGCGATCTGGATCGCTACCTCGATCGGAGCTAATACGATCTTTGTATCGGATCGCGGTACTAAATAATTAATATCGGATCGCGGTACTAATAATTAAAATCGGATCGCGGTACTAATTTTAGTATCGGATCGCGATACTAATAATTAGTATCGGATCGCGGTACTTATTTTTAGTTTCGGATCGCGATACTAATAATTAGTATCGGATCGTGGTCCGCCGGATCACGATTAATCCTCTTCATCGTTTCTCAGGTCATGTGAGATGGCCCATCTATGTGACATGTCATGTCTACCATTCCAGTCCTCCATAGCGACGTTATCCACACCAGACCGTCTTCCACATACTTGGATGTACCAATCCTCCTTCTTAGCGATCGCGTTCACGCGGATCGCCATCGAATATACTGGAGATCGCAATTGCGTAGTTTCTAGGCCATATTTAACCCACCTAGAACTACGAACTCCACCATCAACTGTTTTCCATCCCATTTGACATCATCTCGAAACCTTTCTGCGAGATCGCGTTCATCAATATTGGCCATTTCAGACTTAACCGAAAATATGCGATCACACTTGGCGAAATTCACTCTTTCGCTTCGCCACAATCGTCCCCTGCACCGATAGCCCACATACAGTGTTGGCCTAACTGTGCACTGTCTCGCTTCACTCTTCTCGCCACTTCGTCCCCTATGGCCAGATCTACACCTGAAAACGATCGCTACCCCCAAACTGGTGTGCTCGTCACGCGCGATCCAACGATGAATTATTCTACCGGATCGCGTATCTTGCTCCCGTCTACCCGAATAATCCTTCCTCCCGTTGCAGATCGTCAGAACGCGATCTCGTTGGTTTCTTCATTGTATGACCGCCTGGAAGCCCAAGATACCATCGTGGAAAGTTATCACTCCATGTAAAATGCCTTACGGGAGCAGGAATTTTGTGGAAATCAGCTGGAAACGGAACTCAATTCGTATCACGAGTTGGTACCTCGACTGTGCACATTCGTCTTGCGTCGAGATGAAAAGTTGCGTCAACAACTTGATGCCGCTCTCCACATGGCCGAAGATCTCGACCAAGAACTAAACCAGATGACGGATCAGTCTCAAGAGATCACGGATCTGAAGAATGCCTTGTTTCGAGCCAATGCAGAAAAACATCGCCTGCAGGATGAATTCCGCCGTGAGGCGGCTGTGGTGGAGTGGATTCTCAAACAACGTGAGAGAACCACAAACACACACAGCGCCGGACTGCCGACTTACGGAGGGGGTACCCCGATACCGTGTCGCGTCAACCTTGGGTCTCACCTTGTGTAACCGTCGGCTTGGCTGGTCTTGCTCCTCGTTAGACGCAGAAGACTTAAAGACTTGGTCTTTGTATAGGACTTGGACTTGGTGGTCTCCGAGTGGATATACTTCACTTGGGACCGGGTTTCTTGGGCTCAATCGACTTAGTCGAGAGCGATGCACCTGGTACTATGTACCACTTTGGTGGCTGACTGTTCTTGGTCCTTGGACCCCTTTGTGTTCTTCCCCGTAGGGAAACCGCTTCCTGTAGCGGGTCGTAGAGTCTTGACACTTACTTGACACCTCAGGCCAACTATCCTGAGGTTCAACTTGCGTATCTTGAGCCGTCTAACACCTGCTGACGTCGGGGGGCCAAAGGGTATCCCGCCCGGAAGAGAAGCTTGCGTGTCTTAGAAGTAAAATCGAACTCTGTTTAATGTTAACCAATCACATACCAAAACCTACGATTCTGCCTATCTGTAGACTAGGAACTACTGCCACGTGTTGCCCTTTCGATAAAATTAAATTTCAATGTGTGGACCACATATGTCGGATCGCTATGTCGGATCGCTATGGCAGATCGCGGTCGACGATCGCGATGACGGATCGCTATGACGGATCGCGGTCACGGATCGCTATGACGGATCACTATGACGGATCGCGGTCACGGATCGCTATGGCAGATCGCGGTCGACAGATCTCTATGAAAGATCATGATGACGGATCGCGGTCGACGGATCGCTGTGACGGATCGCGGTCACGGATCGCTATGACGGATCGCTATGACGGTTTGCGGTCACGGATCGCTATGACGGATCGCTATGACGGTTTGCGGTCACGGATCGCTATGACGGATCGCGGTCACGGATCGCTATGACGGATCGCTATGACGGATCACTATGACGGATCGCGGTCACGGATCGCTATGGCAGATCGCGGTCGACGGATCTCTATGACAGATCACGGCGAAGGAACGCGGTCGACGGATCGTGGTCACGGATCGCTATGACGGATCGCTATGACGGTTTGCGGTCACGGATCGCTATGACGGATCGCGGTCGACGGATCGCGGTCGATCTACAAGGTGTGGACCACATTTAATATTGGGCGATCCACACTTTGCGAAATATTGCTCCTTCGCTTCACCACAATCGTCTTCTGCACCGGTAGTCGACATACGGTGTCGGTCTAGCTGTGTATTGTCCCTAATCTTATTGTCCTGGCCTTCTCGATGGATTCTTCCCCATCTTCTTCGGCTTCCAAATCTGTGGCCCTCTCCAGCTTAGATGATTCCAGCTCCGTCCCTCCTATAGATACATTGGTCGTTTTGGGATCAGAGCCATTTCGTACCACCCAAGGCCGGTCCGATGGACCACCAATTCTGCTCCCATCCACGCGAATTGAGTTACCGCCGGTGGTGGATCGGCAAACTTTGGCATCCTCTATTACGGCGATCTATAATCGTTTGGACGCTTACACTGCCATCGTGGACAGCTATCGTTTTTTGTAGGAAGCGTTGCAGGAGCAGGAGGTGCGCGGTGATCGGCTGGAACGTGAACTTCAATCCTTCCGGGACGTAGCGCCTCCTCTAACCGAGTACGTTTTAAATCGGTACCAACGCCTCCAAGAACAATACCAGCATGCGATCCACAATGCGAAACTTTCGAGGAAGAATTGGACCAGTGAGAAGATCAATCCTGTGAAATTGCAAGCTTGAAATCCGCCCTGTTCAAGGCTAATGCGGCGACCCAACATACGCAGGAAAGACACCGAAGGGAGTTGGCCGTTGTTGAACAGATTCTGACAGAACAGTTTTAACTTCAGCAAGGTTCTCTCCAGAATCGGCTGGATAAGCTTTAAGCTTATCACGACTATCACCTCGGAGAAAGTACTCGCAAGGATGTGGCCTTGGACCAGCTACGTTGAGAGATCGCGGATCTCGAGAGAGAGAGCGTGATAGGGCCGTCGGTGATCGGGACTCTCTTCGATCGCACTTGGCCCAGCTAGCGTCTGGATCACTTCCAATTCCGCCAGTGGGTCATTCCGTGCCCGTTACCTCGGCATCTCCCGGGTGAAAGTGTTCTTCGTATACCCCGATGTCGGACCCTCCTCCCAAGCGTTCGCGAACCGCGGACCTCTCTTCTCCTCCAGCTCCATCGGGTTCTGTCCAAGGGACCACCCCTTCGATCTCCGAGGATATTACAGCGCGATCAGCCACCTCAGCGCAATTTGCCAATTCAGCGCGATCTGTCGCTCCAGCGCGATCCGCCTCCACAGCGCGATCCGCCACCTCAGCGCGATCAGGGGAACGCAACTTAAACATTCCACAGCCAAAAGCGAAAACTAAGAGCAAGAATTCTACACCACTGAAGGCCAAAAGCAAGAAGAGAATTCTCACTTATTCGAAGACCAAATGCAAGAAGAAAATGTGGAGAAGTGCTAGGAGAATCGGGGCCCTGAGGACATCATAATAAAGAGCACAGAAATCCAGGTCACTTCCTCGAGGGAATGACTATGAAAGCGTCTCGCAAGATCCCAAGGTTCAGCCCAGGGTCACCAAGGACAGGGGTGCCAGTTACCGGGGACAGGGCTTTTAGTTACCGGGGACAGGGGTACCGAAGTTTCAGGGTCCTGAAGTCACTTGGAGAAGTGCCATATTGCCCTACAGTGCAGAGCCGGCACAAGTCCAAGAACCCGAAGGTCCAGTGACTCGAGGGCATCCACGTTCCCAAGGTGGACCAGGACTCAAGGTGAACCATGATCCAAGGTGGACCACAACCCAAGGTGGACCAGGCCCCAAGGTCGTCCCGGCACCTAAGGTGGACCAAAATGACTCATGGTGACCGGTGGACCGCAGGTGATCGGTGGACCCAGATGACTGGTGGACCCAGGTGACCGGTGGACCCCAGGTGACAGATTGACCCAGGTGACCGGTGGACCTAGGTGACCGGTGAACCCAGGCGACAGGTTGACCCAGGTGACCGGTGGACCTAGGTGACCGGTGAACCTAGGCGACAGGTGGACCCCATGTGACCGGTGGACCCCAGGTGACCGGTGTACACCAGGTGACTGATAGACCTCAGACAACAAATGGACTCCAGGCGACAGGTGACCGGTGGACCCCAGGTGGACCGGTGGACCTAGGTGACCAGTGGACCCCAGGCGACCGGTGGGCCCCATGTGACCGGTAGACCCCAGGCGAGGTGGACCCAGGTGACCAGTGGACCCAGGTGACCGGTGGGCCCCATGTGACCGGTAGACCCCAGGCGACAGGTGGACCCAGGTGACCAGTGTGACCCATGGTGACCGGTGGACCCCATGTGACCGGTGGACCCCAGGTGGACGGTGGACCCCATGTGACCGGTGGACCCTAGCTGAACGATGTACACCAGGTGACCGGAGGATCCCATGTGACCGGTGGACCTTGGTGACCGGTGGACCCCAAGTGACCGG
>CANTFK010000397.1:0-88898 GCA_947646735.1 Peronospora farinosa
AGTGCAACGAACTTCTAAAACAAAAAGCCACCGACGTCACGTAGAAGCTTTTCAGCTTCTCGTGCGTGGTGCTTAAGTGTTAGCAAATTCAAGACTGAGCTATATTTTATAAATTATAATTAAATATAAACTTAACTACTGATTGACTATATATATAGATCGGATACGCGACTCTTTAGAAGCGTATCGTGACGCATGAACTTAAATATAGATTTAAGCTTGCGAATGACGTCCTTCTGAGACGTCGCGATGCCTACCTTCAACTAGCGTCATCCTTTCCCATGTGTATCCATAAATGGATATCACATTCACGAGGGTGGATCACATTTGTGTATCGCACCCAAGTGACAGGTCAAAAGTAATCATGAATACTTTTAGACCAAACATTAAGTATATTACTTAATGTTTACGTGTAACTAGATGTCCTGTTACACGGTCCGTCATCTTCACGACCCAAAAATCGCTAGCCATATCCAGAGAGCAATACCACATCGCCTTGTCCGTATCCTGTAGCAATTCACTTATTAAAAGCATAGGATAAACCATTAGTCTCGTCAGTTGGTTCCACCGCCGATAGTCAATACATAACCGAATGTCGACACCGTTCGTCTTAATGATCACAACAATTGGCGAGGCCCATGGTGAAGTCGATGGTCGAATGATATTTAGCTGATAATAATCCCTTGATTAGGTCAGCTAACTTCTCGCGAAATTTAGGCGCGACTGGTCGTACTCGAGGTGCGATCGGATGTGCTCCACCAATTTCTATGTTACATACAGCTCCGCGTACCGCTGAAGGTAAAGCATTTCCTTTGCAAATAAGCAAATGACGACTCTTCCAAATCAATTGTCGTAATCCTTCTTGGTCTTCGGCTAACGGAACTCCCGGATCGCCCACTTGTATGTCATCAATTGTGACTTCGGCTGTAGATGAAAAAAATTCTGGGAAAACTGCCATATGTTGATCCACATCCTCGGCATACAACTCTCCGCTTTCATGATAATGTGTTGGAATCTCAAGCTTCACATCTTTACTTTCCGTCAAAAATTCTCCCTCGTTTTCCACATCGGACTCATTGTCCATCTTTCGGGATTGTGGATCGCGATTCTTTATTGATGAATCGCGATCTACAAAATCGATAATTGCCGAATCGCGATCCACAGAAACCACATCGATAACTGCCGGATCGCGATCCACAAAATTAGACTCGATAATTGCCACATCGCGATCCGCAGAATCACAATCAATCTTTGCTAGATCGCGATCTACACAATCAATAGTCACTGGATCGTGATCTACACAATCAATAATTGTTGAATCGCGATCCACAGAAACCACATTGGTAATTGCTGGATCGCGATCTACACCATCAATAATCAATGGATCGCGATCCACAGAATCACAATTAATAATTACTGGATCTCGATCTAGACAATCAATTACAATGGATCGCGATCCACAGAATCACAATCGATAATTAGTGGATCGCGATCTACACCATCGACAATTGCTGGATCGCGATCTGTAATGGCCGGATCGTGATCTCCATAATCAGGATTAACAAAATTTATATAGTGAGCAATAAATTCTGAATCGAGGCCCTCGTTGGTGCGAGCTTCCTTGACTGGTGCATCCTGTACTTGATCAACTTCTGGCGTCCCTTTAATCAAATTAATCATAAACAGCGATCGTGTTGATTGTTGATGTCCATCCTTGATCTCCTTGTCTTCTACAACTTTATCATCGACGTCACTTATTGTATTGCGTTCATCATTGGATCGTGACGCGAGTTTCGCCGTTTCCGTGGTCCTTTTTTCTGCTTCCTCCTTTGAGCGTGTTAAAACCTTTTTCGGCGTAGGGTATGAATGATGATCCACTAGCAGTCCGGTATATTCTTCCGGTGGCTCTTCTTCCCGATCCGTTGTCGCTTCGAACGCTAATGTCTGCCATTCGTTATACCGACGCGATCCTACCGAGACATATCCTGGGGACCGAGGTATCATATCAGCGACCATCCACCAACCTAATGGCGATCCATGACTTAAAATCACTTCTTGATCGCCGATATTAGTCAGCTGTAGATACTTGATCTGACCTGGTCCCGTAGTTACTGTAGGTACCCACTTCGGATCGCGCCTCACCCAGATCTTGGCCTTAGGAGGACTAACTCCGATCTTCACTTCGGTCGGTTTACCCACGGGAATCACCACATATTGATCTGGAATTGTGATCGCTTGTATGGTCGCCCGATAAGGGGGTCTTCGTCCATTCAGAAGTATCCTGACCTCATCAGGCAAACAAAGTGTTCCATCTGCTAAATCCAGGCGTATTCCAGCTGGGACCATGAAATCCATTCCTAGGATCGCGTCTTGACCTACTTGATCTCCTACCCAAGCATCGAAATAATAGACTAGCGATCCATTCAGCGTGATCTTGATTCTTGTACGACCGTCCGTCATGTATGTGTTCTCACCAATCCCAACACATTCTTGCCTCTGACTCTCGTCAATGACACATCCTACCTTACGAGCAAAGGTGGTGTCGACGATTGAGACTTCGGCTCCAGAATCAAACAACATAATCGCCTTTTCATTGTTGATCTTGCCCGTTGCCTTGGCTTGCTTGAACCATTTTCCTGGGGTATGATATTTCCAATATCCCCGTGATTCACCTGGTGCTAAGTCGAGCTCCATCTTGGCAGGCGATCGGGCATATTCATCAACTCTTACGACGCTTGATATTGAACGCAGAATTTTTGAATCTTCACATGTATTATTCGGGTCGATCCAAGCGTTAACACCTTGATCTGTTAATATTCTTTCCACAAATGCATAAATGCAGAGCCTAGAACGCTCGGCTCGTACCAGATTCCAACCTGGCGAGCGTCCTAGTTTAACATTTCTTCAGACTTCGGCGGAAGCATTCCAGCATGCTTGGTTGGAACATACCACTTGCGTATCATGTTGTAGAATTCTTCCATCCGACACTTTCCACTCTCATGGAAATCTCCGCAGGAAGCACAGGTGTAAAAACACTTGTCCGAAGGATGTACCTTACGACCCCTCACGTTAGTCTCTTCCAGCATCCACGATCATCGTGTTTCTTCGACCCACAATGGGTACAAGCCTTCTGATTCCCCATGCGATCTGGACTGCGATCTTGATCAAAATGGTCCGATCCTGCGCGTTGATCACCATATTTCTTCACGCGATCTGGTACTGTGGCCACACATAGGTTGCGTCGATCTGTATCGGCGTCTGATCCACTAAGGTCCGAGTCTGACTCGCTGCTACTGCCTTCCAGGCGAATCGCTCTCACGTCACGAGTTGGTTTCGAGGGTGCCGGAGTGGGTGCCGACGCAGATCCCTGACGAAATTTGCTTGACCCCATTGCACTTGGATACTGTCTACCCTCCATGCGTTGATATTTTCGCAGAGTTTCTTCCATATCGTCGGCGTCTCCAAGGCGTAACAACGTCAACTGCTTAGCCAGATCGCGATCATCCAGTGTACCAATGAAATGTTCCACATGTTCTCGGCGAATTGAGGGCGATCCTTCCCGAATGGGGATTTTTGCTCGGATCGCGGCTACATTCAGCCGATACAAATATTCCAATGGAGTTTCATCAGATCGCTTCTTCGCATGGTGATATTGTCTCCCGACCGACATACCATATCCACAATACTATATCATGAAGGTTTCCAACAACGACTTCCAAGAGTTCCGAGTGGATCGGCTAAGCTGGATGTACCAATTTCGCGCCGGCCCCGTAAGTAAATCACCAAATACTAGACATTTTTCATCATCCGGGGCTTGATCGCGTAAGAATACAGACATGGCCTTGTTAACCCAACTTCTCGCTCGATCTTCATCCTTGTCCCGTCCTGTGAATTCTTTCAGGTCTACGATCGCAGACATTCGAATTCGCTTGAGCTCGTTCGAGTAGCAACACCCCTCAAGACCCGCTATCGGAAGTGGTCTCCCTTACCTCACGGTCCGGGAGCAAAGTAAAGGTCAGGTGGTTGATACCCCTGAAACAAGAAGGAAAAGGCCAGGGATAAGCTCCCTGAAGAATTTGGCTCTAAGTCCACTCTCGACAAGGTCAATCGAGTGGCTACCTCCCTCAATGCAGACGTCTACATCTTCACCAAGTCTTTCGAATAGTGCAACCCGCCAGCCGACGGGTACACAAGGTGAGAGAAGGTTCATACGTGGCATCGGGGTACCCCCTCCGACAGTTGGCAGTCCGGCACAGTGAGTGGTTTGGGATCTCATCATACAATTTTGAGAACCCATCCACCACAACAGTGACAAGCCGCGATCCGGTGGACCGCGATCCGATACAAACTATTAGTACCGCGATCCGATACTAAGATGAGTGCCGCCATCCGATACTAAAAATTAGTACCGTGATCCGATACTAAAATGAGTACCGAAATCCGATACTAACTATTAGTACCGCGTCATGACATAATTCTAAATATAACTACAGCCAATAAGTTATCCTCCGATAAGTTATGACCTCCGGTAGGTTATCAAATTTCGTGTTTACCAAGCTCGTTCTATGGTCGCTAAGTTATAAGTTATAAGTTATAGTCAGGCTATATAACTTTATTAAATGAGTATTTTTTGTAGTTTAGACGAGAAAACCTACTTAAACCACATGTCAAGGGTAGCTTGATGATGGGTGCGTTGCGAAAAACTCAGCTGAAGGTCGCGGGAGGACTCTATAAGCGGCTTGAGGACTTTCCTGAGATATATCGAGCAGGGAGCAGGTATCACGAAGGAGATTAGTCTTTTCAATTCTGGTGAACTTGTCTACGACAGGCGCCACATTTCCACTATTTTCACCCTTCTTCTGTGCCTTTCAAAAGCAGGAACGTTAGGGTAACTAGCGTAGATAGAGATACATAGAAGAGAAAAGATAGCAGAGAAAGCCAAGCATAACACATAATCATGATTACTGGAAATTCTAGCTTTTTGCCTCTTCCAGAATCTTGTTCTCGGTCAGCTCCGGCTGAGCAGTCTCATCCTCTCCTGATAGGATTGCGAAGCTCCGAAATCGTCATTAGATCCCGGACACGCAACAACTCTAGATGGTTTCTCTCAGCTCCTCCTCCAGCATTTCGACATCTTCTACTATCTAGGTAGACAAAACACGTGTTATATACTGTAGATTTACATATAGCTTTCACTCATAGCACAGAAAATACAGGTTTACGACAGTCTCACACCTTTGGGCCGGGTACAACTATTAAAGGAGTCAGGGACTCAAGTCTTTTTAGCAGTCTGAACCTTAGGGCTGGACCTGCCAGGTTTTTTTTACTATGAAAGTTCTCTTATGTACACAATACACATAATCCGATAAGTTATACCCTCTGTTAAGTAATGGATATTGTCGTCCACCGTACCCATAACTTTACGGAGGGAACTCTGTATCCAATTGTCGTGTAACCCCGTTACACAGTCGCTTTTGCTTCTACCATTGCTCTCCGTACTTTATCGAATGTTTGTGCTCGTAAGAAAAAAGTAGAACAAGGTAGAGTTAGATAAACTAATACACTATTTGGTGCTGTGTTTTAATGTGATCATCTTTTGGGCTATTTGGGCTCATCTTTTGGCAAAAACAGGTTGCTGTAATACTGTATGTATTGGAAATTCTACTTTTTTTCTAGATTCAGTTTAGCTACGAGTCGAATGGATCATCTTTTTTTCAGCTTCCATTGCTGCTTTCTTCTACATGATCAGTCTAATTTGGATGATACGCGACCTCCAATATGAGCCATAGCAGAATCAGAAGGAAGCGCAGTCAACACTGACTTTACACTTTGTCGAAGCTTGTTTCGGAGTGCTGTAAATTGCAAAGCTTCTACCTGATCGCGGTCTTTCTCCTTCTTTTCCTTGTTTTCACCGTCACTATCATGTGCATCATCATCCGGTGATTGTAAATCGAATTGCTGCTGCTGACGAGCAGTGCCAGCGACAGTAAACATCGGGTACTCGAACGACCTCCCAAAACTAGGGTAGACTTGTTGGAGACTGCATTGCAACTCCTTTTGCATTGCGGGTCTTAAGGACGCAAACGCTTTTTCCAGACATTCCAGAATGTACGCAGTATCCTGCAGCTGGAGAGGAATGTATAACAATAAGGTGTTAGAAGGGATCTACTCGGTTCCATCAGATTGCTCTTAAAACTTACCTTTTTCATCGCATCGAGATATGACTCGCATTGCAGTGGAAAAAGTGACTCCGATGTAAATACCTTCCAGATCTCAATCTTTAAAGGTGTTGGAGTGGATTGAATCTGAACTTCATGCTGATGAAACGCAAGTGCAAGAAGGAGCTGTTCGACCACGAGCTGCTCTTGCAATACCGAAAACATCGCAGCAAACTTTGGAACACGCGCGATGTACGCAGAAAAACCAGCATGCCACAACGCACATTCACCAAGAAGACGGAGAAGGGATGGAAACCAGCGTTTTTCCTGAAATTGCGCGTGTTTTTCATTGTTTGAATCGCTTGTTGGCGGCAAAAGCATGAGCAGTGTTCGCAGCATGCCACTCTCATGAAGTTTATCAGTGGTTGTACATGCATTGGACGATGCAAATAGCACGAAGTGAAGCAACTGTAGAACCACCACTATCAGCTTGTCATCCCCATCGTCCCCCGCACTAACTTCCACAGAATCGTGTTTGGGCTCTGACACGATCTTTCTCTGATGCGTAAAGGCACACTTTAGTGCTGTTACGAGCTGATGAATATCCTGCGCGATGAGTGGGACCAATTTTTGGACGACCAATGCCATACTTTGTTGAGCACGCTGGGCAGCACCCTGCTGGAACTCTCGTGACATTGCCAGCTCAGCCAACACACGATAAACTAGATGGTGCGAGGTATTCACAGCACTTGCAACTGATTGATGTCTCTGTAGGAATTCTATCAGCTCCTTCAGCCGCCATAAAGCATTTTGACTTGCGCCAGGAAAACGCAAAACACGATCTCGCAGAATGTACAAATATCTAGTCCACTCGCCTCGTGGGCCGTATATCGTAGTCTGTGCAGCTGTGTGCTTTTTGTTTTTAGCCTCTGGGAAAATTTCCTGGTCTACAAGCAGCTTCATGATTGCAATAAGGTTGTCATCTAGGCGCCATTGCTCCCACTTTTCCATCGACACACTTTCAAAAGATGACGAGAACGTATGTGAGGCCAAGTATTGCAGCTTTTCAACCTTCATAGCTGTTGAGATAGCTCGTGTCCGTTGGTTCCACGTAGAGATGCAATAACTCCGAGGGTCTGGCAAATGTCCCTCATAGACCTCACTAAGATCGTCTGGATCTTCCTGAACTGCAAACTTCTCTACAAACTCGTCCTCGTCTTTCTTCATTATTGTCTCCATTGATTCAATACCAGATATTTTTGGCTTTTCCAATTGGTTCACCTCCAACGATGACAGTAGCGCATCCATTCGTGCATCCTCTGGTGTCTCTAAACACGTCCGAACGACAAGTAACAATAACGACGCTGCCAATAGTCCACTAGCCTCTGAGCTTTGCGACTTCTGTGTCCCATTATTACTAGAAAATGATCTCTGGTTGTTTAGGAAAGCCACACCGTCCAATAACGTGGCTGTAATAGGGACCTCGGCAGCTATTTGCCACATTGATTTCTCTGTTGATATGCGTCGATAAAGCTCCGCCAAAGCTTCAATCGAAGCGTCTTGTACCCGTGGATAGTCGAATTGCATTTGCGTATACGCATCTTTTGCGAGGCGTTCATTATCCTCGCAAGGAGTTAAGAAAGCATTAGAGAGGAAGAGTCCAGTATGTTCCTGAGGCGATTTCTCATCTTCTTCTGCACTGTCAGAGCTCGAACCAGCATCATTAGCTTCCGTAGATGACTGCAAAGATGATGCAAGAGATGGAACACCGCTAGCTAGTGCCGTGTTTTCCTGAAGTGCTATTACAAGTTGCTGGATGAAGAGCTCTCGATCCGCGTCCATGCTAGTCAGCGAAGAATGATGTTGTACGGGTTTATGAAATAGGAAAGGTTACCAAATGTCAGAGTAAAGGGGTAGTTCTATAATGTTCTGCGGGTAGTGATGTATTACCGAACGTACTGTCGCAGAGAGAGTAAACATTTGAGCACGTACACATGGCGAACTGTTGACGTTTCGACTTGTCTCTGATCCCGTTTTGAGACAAAGAAAGCTCATTATAGGATACCCGTAGACGTGACATGGCTACAACCTATTGCATTAAAGTCCTGTGCGCTGATGACAGATCGAGCTAGTAGACAGGTGGTCTTGGTTTCGACTAATTGATGAGACTACACATACCTGTCATCAGCGCATACCATGAGGAATTTTCGGTTCAGCTGTTCGCTCACTACAAATTAAGCGCTACACGTACATTTCTAGGAGCCGTCGCTGGTTGCAATGCACTCAATAAATTCACATCAGTCTGCATTTACAATGCGGAAGACGTCGTACACCGGCTTCGCTTTCGTGCAATCCATTGTTTCTATCTAACACAAAGCCTCCACTACCAACGGCGATGCCTGCTAGATGCTAGATAAACACGATCCGAGATCGCCTTTACCAATGAGGCCGGCCTCCGACTATCGCGTCCAGATAGTAAGCGGCCAGCTGGAATTCGTTACTGCATCAGTTCGACTCACATCTAGTGCTCGCTGGTAAAGAACGACATATTACGATCCAAACACCGCATAAAATGATTAGCAAGGTCATGTCTGCTGCCATAGGACAAGGAGGCACTGTAGCCATAGAGCTCGCATGTGACCCCAGCCAGCATCAGGAGCTCCAATTCGCAAAGCCAATGCACACGGTCATGCAACAGCAGCTTCAAAGTGCACGTTTTGCCAAACCAAGCCACAGGCACGACTGACGACACGACAATTGTTTGTTTGATCTAGAACGTGGTGGCTCACCGGTTCGCTATTTACGCACTGAGGAATGGCAAGGACGTAGGACAGGATTATTGACAGCTGGTCTGGACGTGTGGTTCCATTACTATTGTCTAGTGTTTCGCACCTGTTTCGATAACCTGAAAAGCTTGAGCTGAGTGTGACAATGTACTTGTCTAGTTTATGCGGTAGATCAACTGGTTGACAAAGCTGATTCCAACAATACTAAAAAATGCCGACCACTCGACCTTCCCGTCATAGCGCAACCGAAGATCGGTAGCATTAGCTTCGTGAGGACACTGCAAACGCATGAAGCCCACATTTTGTCAGCCAGACTTTGCATTGTCTGGCTAGTGCTATAATCCCTTAAGCATGAAGTTTGTGTACTTGCATGCTCGACTTTAGCCTGGCGTTAAGGTCAAAATGCACGTTCTTTTGTGAGGCCGGTGTACTCTACTAGTCGACGCATTTATCGATCATGAGTAAACATTTAACATCACTTGAAGTAAGATATTGAACGTCATGCAAACTCGGTTGACAAATTGTAATGTCCATAAAGGTTCAAGTGTCACGTAAAGGTTGGACAAATGTCTGGCTACCTGTATTATCAAAATTACCAGTCTGTAAAATATAATTCTTACCGTAAAACAATAGCAATAACCTCTTTTTGAAATTCATGGCCATTCGTTGTGGACCACATGATACACCTATATTTTACTTTGTTGTTTTGTACACAACTTACGATTCTAATCATGGCTTTTTCGTTCGGAGCCACGCCGGCGGCGTCTAGCGCTCCATCTGGCTTCAGTTTTGGAGCAAATACGGCAGCACCCGCGGCTCCAAGTAGCTTTAACTTTAACCTATCCACTCCCTCTACCCCCAGTCCATTTAACACTTCCACGACGACTCCAGCAGCCACAGGATTCGGTTTTTTCGGAGCGCAACAACCAGCACCTCAAGCCGTGTACGTATTTAATCGCACCATTTCTAAAAAATAGAAACAAGAGATCATACTTAATATGTTTGTTACTGTACATATATAGAGGTCCACCAATCACATTGGAGACGACGTTTGAAGCGTTGCCCAAGGACGTGCAAAAGAACATGACGCAATTTCATATGTTTCTAAAAGAACAGGACCAATTGGATACATTTCTAAAAAAAGTGTCACCTCATCAGATGACAATTTTGCGGGAGAATATGACTCGCTTAGAACAAGAGGTACTGGCAAGACGTAATCGTCAAGACCGTCAAACAGCTGCTGTGCAACATTTACGACAAGATGTACGACAGCTGTTACATCAAGTAGATGCTGCTACACTAAGTCGTCGAAGCCTGGACAATAGCAGCAATGACAGTGCTTCGAACTTGTATCACGTCATGCGACGTGTTGAAATGCCATCGCCGTATTATTGGAAGCTACTGGATCATTATGAGCAAAAAATGGCAGCAATTAAAGCTCAGATTGAGGATGTGGAAGCTCAGTTAAAACCCGTTAACACTAGTACCGCCAATGCAATCGGACTACCTGCACCGGCTCAGCTACAGCAAATTTTACTTGCTCAGAACACTGCACTCATGCAGGCTGCTGCTCGTGTGGCTGAAGTACACGAGAAGGCAGAGGAGATGCGGCAATTGTTTTTAGCTAAAATGAAAGAAGATTTGGCTCGACATGGTGAGAACCCAGCAGCTTTTCAGAACCCGTTCGACAAGCGCAAGAAAAGCAGCGAGGTGGACAAACGCGACGCTATTGACAAGATTCGCTTTCGCACGAGTGTTGCACCCACGATCGTTACCCCACAGCCGGTGGCAGCGGCTCCTGCCGCCACTCCGTCACTCTTTGGATTTGGAACTGCGACGCCTGCAGCGGCACCTGCTCCAGCTCCAGCTCCTGCCAGTGGATTCAGTTTCGGTGCTTCGTCTGCTCCAGCCAAGTCGGTGTCATTTAACCTCGGAAGCGCCACATCCATGGCACCCCTCACCACAACCGCTAGTGTTACGGCTGCACCCTTTCCGGCAGGGTCAATGGCAGCAGCTCCTGCAGCTGGAGGTTTCACGGCCCCCACAGTTGCAACTAGCGGTTTTGGCAGCATCACTTCGTCATTCCTTCCGCCCGCCTCTGCCGACGGTAAGACTTCAGTCGGTAGTAAACGTGGTAGTGGCCGTGCGCACAAGAAGCGTTAGAGTACAGAAGTAGATTCGTGGCGTAAGGCAATTTGAACTGAAACTCGTGTAGGCGGCAGCTTAACCCACAGGTAATAGTTGACCGGCACAACTCTGATGAAGAAAAAAGAAGTGTGTACTAATATTTATCGTCTCTCTTCGTCTGAACTAGAAAAGAGAAAACAAGTGCACTGCAAATGAAATAGTAATGAAAGCGAAACCAGGGCCTCAGCTATTCACAACTCAAGTAGAGCAAGGAATGAACTTGACGCTGCTCATGGCCTTAGTCATCGAGGCCAGCACTTCCAGCACATCCATGTTCGCAGCACGCCACGTATCGTCCAGCAGACCTTGAGCCGTCGAGTTTGAATCATCAGGAGCTGGGTACGGCCACATCGTGTCAGGGTTCAGCGTCCACCAGAAACCACCGGCCAAGTACGGCCCCGTCGATTGTGTCATCTGAGCGATAACGTCCTTTATGATTCGCGTGCTCGTCTTTTTTTCGTCGCGTCGAGGTCGCCCACGAGACCACCAAATGATGAAAGAACTACAGCCATACCCGTGTCGAAGGCCGCACCGAACGAGTAATTCATATTCAGCTTCACGTTGGCCAACAAATCACCGTCCGCGTACTCGACGTATTCTGTCAACAAGTTTCCGTCCGTCTCACCCCCTTCGAAGAAAAATAGTCTTGGATTGTACGAGCTCGAGTAATATTTGGGCGAGTACACGACCTTGTTGTCTAGGTCCAGCGCAATGGGGTTCTCACTCACACCCGAGAGATCTGAGCCAGGCAAAAACGTGTTCTTAAGCATACGATCGCCGTACGCGTCTTTATGGCTCTCGCCTTGCACACCTTGCACGAACGCGAGCCACTTGGGGCACTTTTCCAGCATGTGGTTTCCCAATTCCGTGGCCGCCACCGCCCAGTCCGTGTCGGATCCATCACCCCACGTCGCATCTCTGCTCAGTCCGTCTTTCAAATCAATACCAATGATATTAAAGTGTGTCGAGTCACACATGGCTTCGGCCAAGTTTGTAATAGCAGTCTTAATGTCCGCGAGTTTAATGGTCGAGCCGTACCAGAGACCCGAACTGTCGTCCTCCGTCGATGACAGCACTTCAAAATCCAGTACAACACCAAGATTGAACTGACCGAGTCCTTGCACCACTAAACCCAGCAATGTATTGTATTGTGAAGCCGTAGCCAGTGCACGATTCGAGTTAGTGTTAATAAGGTTCGAGTCAATCTCCGTATTACGCATGACAGAGTCAATTGAAAGCGGAAGTCGCACCACATTAAACTTATTGTAACGTAGCGAGTACCCAAATCGATACATTGAATTGCCATCGATCGTATTGTCCCATAATCCCTTGGGTACACCCTTAGTGTCTTCCATTCCTTTCCAATTGATCCCCTTAATATCAAGTTGAGTTGACGTCCCGTCTGCCAATTGTGCATAGATGCGACCGTTCTTACTGATATAATTGGGTTGTTCACATTTTTTATCCGGATACGTTTTTGGATTCGTAATCAAAAGGTCCGAGGTTCGATCGATTGGACTTCCATCATCAATTTGCGTCCCGTCTGTAAACCGTGCCTCTTCAGCTGCTTCACTATTGGCTTCCGTTTCATTCACATTTGCATGGACTTTAATCCCATAATAAGTTAATCCAGCAACTGAAATTAACCCCAATAATAAAAGAGCCAGCGCTCCTGGCCACGTCTATGGAACAAGATCACAGATTCAAATAGGGTTAGAGAGAGAAAAAGGGGACAAGAGAAAGGGACAGAGAGCGACATCTTTTCATCCGTAAAACACGTACAGAGCGACGGCCACGATAGCGTGCCTTCTTTCCAGCAAAAGTGGTGTCAACATCAGCTGCGGCGATAATGCGCTCAACTTCCGAGCTACGTCCGGCTGAAAATGAGCCTCGACCAAAGCCACTAGGACGTCCTGAAACACTCATGGTTTATGTAAAGCACCAAATGCGTCGGGAACGTGACGTTTAAAAGACTTTTTTCCTTCTTCTTCCTCTTCCTCTTGTTCGGTTCACTTTTGTACTGAAGATTGGCGACTCGACCGACTCTTGCGACGAAACGGAAGAGGGAATTACTTGGAATTTGTAACTGACATACAAAAAAGAAGAGGTGGTAGGTCGGGATAGAGATAGGTGTACGCCACATACACATGTGAAACAGGTGCTGCAGAGTTTATGGAAGATCGATAGAGTATTAGCCAATGGTGGCGCTAATTTGGAGCGTTTCAGTCGTAAAAATAGCCGACTGAGCGATATAAAGTATGAGAGCGTCTCATTCAATCCACTAATCGCTGGATCGATAAAGTGTGATATTTCAGTTAAATATACATGAATCTAAACTTCATGCTTAACTTTTTAAAACGTAGCACATGCGACCCTAATTTCACTTCAGTGTCCGATTAAAATATCGCATTTTCAAACACTCTATAATCATGTCGACAGTGACTGTATCGGAGGTGCTATACCAGGAATGTAGTCAGATATCTCTCTAGACAGCAAGAATAGCGATATTTTGCCGATTATCTATCGTACCTTCATGGTGTTCTAGTCTTAACGGGGTAAAATATCCTTATGTCTCAACTACGGTATCTAGATGGTATTTTATGGGTTGCAAACGTATGATTGTGCCAATCTCGTGCTCAAGATTTGTTATCTTACAACAAGTGCGTCAAACGATCTAGTCCACCATCACCCCTTCCCACTGATTCAATACACTACCATTAGCTTCTCGCAGGGACCATACGCTACGTAGGACTTGTTCATATGAGACACTTGTATGTTTTGCAAGATCACTGGTCGTCGTTTCACCACGAACAGCACGATCTAAAGCGTCAGTCAGATACGTCAAGACATCAAAGGCACCAAAACGCTGAACCTCACTCGTTGAGTGCTTCTACCTTTAAATTCCTTTTTATCACCATCTTTGCGGCCATCAAGGAGCACCACATATTGAGAGTGAGGAGATACTGTAGCAATGGTAATCAATTCTAAATGTACATCAACAAAGACGACCACCATGACTGTCACCACTTCAGCCACAACATGTAAGAATGCAGAAACCACTAAAGCTGAAGGGTGGTACAAACTAATAGTGACGTTTCAAGCTTCACCCGATGCCATGCTGGTAAAAAAACGAATGGCTGCGGGCTTCTTTTATTAAGCTTCTACTAACTTGCAATACCTTTTGACTGATAGCTCGGCCACCCACAAATGAGCCCAGCGTGGAGGTTATTCCTGTTTGGCAATGGCTCACCTACTCATCACTTGGGACTGCTCACGGGCTCTCCCACTGAAGTGGACGTACTGGAGATGCTGTCGGTAGGAAACAGTTCAGACGGTGCACCGTCAGAAGTTGAGGCCATCAAGGCTCCACGCTATCGACGTCAAGTCTGGTTGCGAAACAGCTGTGGGGAACGTCTAGGGTATGCGGCATCATGGATCAACATGGAAGACGTCGATGCTGTATTCAAAGACACCAAGATCCCAATTGGCAAGAACATTCTGCAGCACAAGACGGAGTTGTTTCGTGACATGAAAAGTGTCTTTTGTGGTCATTCAAATGAGCTTGAAAAAGCTTTTGGAACACCGGGACCATTTTGGGGACGCTCGTATCTGTTCTGGAGTGGGGGAAGACCTGTTACCTACATCTACGAAGTATTTTCTCCTGCATTGGAAACATATATGGGTAAAGTGCTGTTATCAACTGCACCTACAAGCTCAAAACTAGATTAAAGAGGATATCAACACACCCAAAATAGGACCTTCACCTGCTGTAGTGAGTCTTTTTTGTCTATACAGACCGAAGATCGAAAGTCTAAAACCCGATAGAAAAGCTCGTTTTCTCTGTGTTGTCCATCCTTCAGTGGAATAATTCCACTTGTCTGCCTTGATATTGTCAAGACTTATAGGGACATACGCCATCGTCCCTTGTTAAAACGGCGTTTCAGCACTTTGCGACCTGAGATGGACACTCGACGTGTACGGAAACCGTGCTTGCGTTTACGACGCAAAACACTGGGCTGATACGTTCGCTTAATAGCCTGCAGTGGCTCTACAGGAGCAAAGTCATACAAAAAATAAGATTAAAAAAGCCACATGTTTAGTCCACAACAGAATAAAACAGGAGAAACCAATTGTGTCTATTTACCATTGAGGCTATTGGTGGGACACTCGAGCTCTTTGATTGGTAGAAAATCGTCAATTTGCAGGCCCGTGTTAAAAACCAGCGGGTTTTGCACTGGAATGTCTGTGATATAAAAGAAAGTATACAAAACATCATATTAGTCTACAGTAGACAGAAACAGGACGGACAATAGCAAATGGAACTGACGCTTCTGGCTGGATATCAGTAGCAATGGCGGCTGTTGAAGTACAAAAGAGGACGATGTAGAGAAAATTTGGCTCGAGATGCCGGATATGGAGCGTATACTAGAGACGCTTGGACGTATACGCAGACTCATTAGTGCATTCTTCATAAACATGGTCGTCATTTTTGCTTTGAACGCTTCCTGGCCGTTTATTTTGGTCAATAAAAAGGCTGGCAATTAAAGTGTCTTGTTTTGACCAATCGTCGTACGAAATGGATGTTGATTGGTCAATAATCTTATTTTTAATAACTAGAGTGTGACAACAGCAGTTAAGGTCCCGTATTATACGGTAAAAAGTCATGAGGTATAATCATGACGACCTTTTTTTCAAGTAATTTACTAGGTTTTAACAGTAAAGGTGAAGTAATACAGATAAAAATTATGCACAAGCAACAACAAAAATCCGTCAATAACGTAAAATGGCCAAGTTGATACGACGTTAACACATATGTATACTATAGCTTACTGTAGCTCCATGGACTTGAATGAAAGACTCTTATATAGGCAAGTATTGTACATGGTATATGTGTCATACATGACCTGCTCCGTACACTCTCTCTTCGTATTACTTCTTCTCGTCTTCTGTTTCTTTGGCATCACCTCAACGCAAGTCATCAGGCTGTTGTTTAAAGATAATAAGCAAGACCAATGCCATGGCCATAAGCACAATCAATCCCACAAGGAATTGAATGCACTGTTTAAAACTATCGGTTTCATTCTCCTCGTCATGTGCGTTCACGGGTCTTCGAATGAGATATCCCAGTTCCATATCAGACTCAGAATCTCCGTCTGATGCTGTTGAGTTATAACAACATGGTAATGTAGCTGGACAGACTGAGATTCTCTTTCTTTCGTCTTCTAGATGAGGACGTGTAGAATTCCTTGTCGCTAATGGCACATGTTTAGTCCAATCGGGACTACGGAACCATGGCAAAGGATAGACTTCTTCTTCTTCTGGTTTAGCAACCAGCAACGTGCGTTCGTTGTAGACCGTTGTCACTGGATCAGTTACTTGTACGACCTTTAGGCTCTTCGATGTAACGTTTTCTCTTGTATCATGTCGCTTCATGTGGTGTCCATGAGCAGCCACCATTTTAACCTCAGTCTCCGTCCTGTACTCAGATTAATGGTCATGAAAACTGCGATCCTGTAAAAATCGATTGTGAGATAGCATCAAGTTTAAGAGACTTTATGACGGAGGCGTGTCACACATAGCTACATCAAGTACGTCTACGCCTTCACGTTGGCCAAGTACGCGTCGTGCAGTTTCTTCTGTTTGTCTTGCTCCTTCTTGAGCTTTTTGCGCTGGTTCTTCGTCAGCTCCTCACCAACAGCATTGTGCGTTGGTACACCCTCGGCATCAAATTGTCCATACAGTTCTGGCTGCTTTTTGAACATGTCGATCGGCGACAGCTTCATCTTCTCCATCTTGAGTGCCAGTTGCTGCATTTGGGCGTCCTTGCGACTGGCATTGGCACCCGAGATGGCCGCATTGCCAGTCACCTCACCACCGCCGTCACGGAGCGCCACGATCTGGTTGAACACCTTCTTGTCCGTTGTCGAGTCCTGGTCTGGCACAAAGTAGCCGATACGTTCAAACTGCACGATGCTGTCCACGTTCTTGGCGTACGACTCGGGGTCCATGCGTGCAGAGCCATATACACGCTCCGAGTTCTTTGAGTCCACAAAAGATTCCCAGTCCTTCACATCGTTTGGCAGCTCCGGGACCGTGAAGAGATGCGAGTACACACGTACCTCCACCTTTGGACTGTTCGCAGGCACCCATGAAAGCACGCCCTTGGGCTTTGCCGAGTTTGTCCAGTCCATTTGACCCAGCACCTTTGTCACACGCCCGCTATCGTCTGTCTCCAGCTTCGTGCATGTGAACGGGAACGCGTACTTCAGACGCACCTGCTTATTCGGCGCCACACCAAAAAAGTCCTTCAAGTCCTCTGTGCGTACGTCGGTGCGGTCAAGAAATATTTTTTGTGTGAGTCGCACCTGGTGGTACGCTTTACCACCATCGCGATTCACGTCCTGAGGATAGTCCGGTACGAGCAATGATAGTGCGCTCTTGTCAGGTACATCACTGAAGTTCTCAATGACCAACTCCACGGGGTCAAGCACGGCCATCACGCGTTTTGATGACTCGCCAAGGATGTTGCGAGCCACGGAGTACAGCCGCTCGATCTGGATCGTCGATTGCACGCGAGTAACACCAATCTCTTTGCAAAACTGCTTAATGATCTCTGGCGTGAAGCCGCGACGTCGAAGACCATTGAGTGTGCCCATACGTGGATCGTCCCAGCCACGCACGATCTTGGACATCACGAGCTTGAGTAGTTTGCGTTTACTGAGCACTGTGTAGGTCATGGAGAGACGAGCAAACTCGTACACGTTGGGTTTGAACAAATCAAGTTCATGCAGTAGCCAATAGTAAGATTCACGACGCGTCTCAAACTCCAGTGTACAAATCGAGTAGTCAATGTGTTCCAGGGCATCCACAATACAGTGCGTGTAGTCATAGGTTGGATAGATACACCACTTGTCACCAATGTGCGGATGTGGTACAAACCTGATGCGATACGCCACATGGTCCCACATATTGGGATTCGGACTCCCGAGATCCATCTTCATTCGTAGACACGCTTCGCCCTCACCATACAAACCAAGCCGCATTTTTTCAAATTCGACCAAATTTTCAGCGATTGAGCGTGACCGAAAGGGTGATTTGGCCGTCTCTGATACATCCTTATCACTCTTGGCACCCGATGTGGCATGAAATTGTTGCAGTACAAGACGTGAAGCTTCAATCTCTCCCTTAGTTTGATGACACACATAAGCTTTGCCTTTTCGAATGAGCTTGAGTGCTAATTCATACAATTCCTCAAAGTATTGACTACTATATGTGACTTTAGCAGGCGTATAGCCCAACCACTGGACATTAGTAGCAATAGCATCAATGTATTCATTGCTCTCAGCCTCTGGATTTGTATCATCGTAGCGAAAATAAGTCTCACGTTTGTCTAATGGCACCTGAAGTTTCTCAAACGCTTCAAAGAAGTTCATATTCATGGATTTCGCATGCCCGACATGTAAATAACCATTTGGTTCCGGTGGAAAACGTGTCCGTACTTTTCCCTGTGTCACACGTTGATGTTCGATCAATTGCTCGGGTGTGTTCTTGGCTAATGCCATTTCACGTGCATCTAGACCGGATACAAGGATCGTATTAGAGCTCGCCATGAAGAGGAATGGAGATAAAGAGGAGGGGTGGAAGTTGTAGTAGTAGTTAGTGGTAAAATTGATTCAATGGCTGAGATTCTTGCGATGGGTCGACACAAGGATACAAATATCAAGTGAATAATCAACAAGTCTTTATTGCATTCGTCAATGAAGACATGGATACTAAATCAATCAATCTCCCATCTGCTGACCTGAGTTCAAAGACCCCATGTCTATTTCTTTACTTGTCATGGCTTTTAATTGCCATGTATGCAAAAGATCGCGTAGCTTGTTCTTTTCTTCTCCATTGTGATCTACTTTTTAGCAAAAGAGACCTTGAGTGTATCGGTTGGCGTAAGTTTAAAGCCAAAGAGTCCTTGTAGTGCAATAGCAGCCTGTGCTTCATCATTAAACTCGACAAATGCCAATCCTTTCTTGCCTGGTACCATACGTACCTCCTACAAGAATAACAATAACAGTGTCAATTTCAGTCAAAGACTTGCATTTCAGTCGACACAAAAAAGACATTCCGACCTTGAAACCCTGGTACTGTTTGAATAGGACACTTAACATCTCCTTGTTACAGGAATCAGGTAGTGCCTGAAGAAACAAAATCTTATTGGGTACATTTTGCACCAATGACGGCAATGATGCGGGTGGTACCCCCGGTTGGATTGCCGTACCCTGGCCCGTCTCTCCCACCTGTTTCTTAAGCGGCTGTTGTTGCAGCAGGGGTTTGGGGTCACGTTTCCGCTTCTCACGTGGGACAAAAGTTCCCTCCCGCCGAGTGATTACGTCAGCTTTTTCCTTGGCAAAATGAATAACCACGGGTTTGTCAAACAGCATGGACCCGTTTATAGCACGTAAGGCATTGGAGGCACTCGAAATGTCATCGAATGTAACCCACGCTTGACCCCGTAGTCGTCGCGCACGACCCATGACAATCTCCAGGATCTTGCCATACTGAGAAAGTGTTGCGTATAGTGTAGCCTTGGTACGATCAGCTTTGATCTTATCGTTCAAATTGTTTAGATACAACGTATGATTTGGCGGCGTGTCTGCCGATGAGGGCGTGGTGACGTCGGTCATCTTGGAAAGTGGAATGTACCCAATCCTCAGTGACTGTACCTCATTGGTTATATATTGGATAATTCGACTGAGTAATTGGTTTATTACAAAAAGAACCAAGTAGGCGTTATAAAGTTGAGTGTAAGGTACGACTCGACAGAAAAAAAAGTCTCCCCAACTCGACAGAAAATCTGGCACAATGTACTTTAAAGAGATGACGACTATATGTGTATATGCGACTGGAAAAGACTTGGAGTACAAGAGATTAACTGCTGTATGTATATTCTCGTATGATGTGTTGTCTACTAGGTGCATTGGTACCACCAACCTCTTGTTCATTCAAAAAGGAAAGGATTTTTCCAGTCTTTTCCAAAAGTTTTCATCACGCATGGGATTGTTCGCTTTGCCCCAGTAGACTGTATTCAAGGCACAACGGGCCTTCTCCGGAAGCTGATGCCACATGATTAATTCCTGAAAACCACCTTCTTCGGTAGTGGCTTCAAGTTGGTGGTTTAAAGGCCACTGGCTAAAATATCGGATTTTTGCATGCGTACCGTTCATTATGGAGGGATGAGGAGGAGCGTGCTTTTCGAATTTGCCGTGGGCCGACGCTGCCACAGCCAAGACCGTCGGGTTTGCTTCGGCAGGGTTGTTGATATAGATGTGAACTTCCTCAAAGTCATGACGGTGACCCATACCCGGTGTTGGTGAGTCTTTTGGAAAGTAAAGGAGGTACATGATGACAAAATACTTCCTGTACCAAGCTGCCCGTCCGTAAATCTGAGACCCCCACTGAGCTCCCCTACAGTTACCATCAGTAGCTCCGGTAGTTTTAAGACCACTGCTGGTCTCACCTTCTGCGGTCACCATGGGGTACGCGTGACATCCGCCGCTAATTTTGATCATCGGTTGAAATTTGAGGGCAGCTAATTCAGTAACTGACACGGGGTCAGGCTGGCGAAACGGTTTGATTTTGTCGTGATCGATCCACTTCACGACATGTTCACACTTAGGGGTCGGAGCAGGAGCCGGTGGTGGAGGGATCGAATCGGGAGTCACGATAGGAACCGGAGCAAGCATTGGAGCAGGATTTGGAGCAATTTCCAGTGTTATCGGGTGCGGATCAGGTTTATATGGTTCCTCTTCTATCCCCTCCTGTTTTTCGTTATTGCTCGATGGATCCTCTCCTTTGAGCTTTCCCATATCGTACGAAGTAGGTGTTACTTGGTCTACGACCATCGCAACTACGAGGAGAGCAAAACACAGAAAGCTGGCGATCGTCATTGTCGGAGGTTTTCACTTGTTCTTTCGTTTCGAAGGAGGAAAAATGAATAATGAAATGGACTGAAGAACTGAAGGGTGGAAGTCGATATCAACCATCTTCCAAGAATTTCAACGGACCATCATCGATGGGCTATCTCAAGTCGATTTCAATATACGAGCAAATCGTGGTCTAAACAACATCAAGCCTGTCGTAGATTGTAGTCTTCTTCTACCCGTGTCGGTAGCAATCCTACCTACCAGAAGACGATTTCTGGTAGGATCTGTTTGCTGACATGAATATCCATCCACTTGTCTAAGGCTGCAGTAGTAATCCTCAGCTCGAGTTGGTCGTATCATCAGATGAGCAAATATTCAACCGATGCCTTGAGTCTGTACGGAAGGGGGGAGGTAGAGATAGCCCGTAGCTCCAAAGATTAGCTAAAGCTGTCCGACCACGATTTGATATCGACCGAGCTTGTACGCCGTGGTGATATATTCCAATGTTGGCGAAAGACGACAGACATTGGCGTCATCACTCCTTTCGAGTTGCAAGTGTCTGGTACCTGTAGCAACGCCGGTGCCTCGTTCAAATCTGGTGGTTGTAACCGGGCTCATCACCGCTCTACGGGTTATTGGGCCCTTGCAACTTGACAGAGCATCCGACATGTCTGTCTGTACCTTGAGCTCTCTATCAATCTCGCTTCGCTACATCTCGAAATTTGCATCATGTAGGGGTCTCCCAAATTTTTTGATGATCACGTCCGCTTGCTCGAACGTCGCTCCGTTGCGTTGTATCCAGGTAAAGGCGGCTCAGGATGTGTCCAAAGTAGCTCTTACACGTCGACGCATATAGTCTCCTCGTCTGGATGGTCACGGATTAGCTGGTTTTGGACCACCTTGGATAGACCCTCACGTGCGTGTCTTGTAAGGAAGCGTGGACGTCCAAGCTCCCATCGCTCTCTTGTTTAGTAATATATGAGCTTCTGCTAGCAGGTTTGTGCCCATGGGCACATCATTCTTGTCTCTATCTTGTCCTGGATGGAAAAGATTCGTTTGCCTCGTAGCCACTCTAGAAACTACACACACACACTGTCCAATGCTTCCATGCTCTAGAGCTACAAATGCTCTGCTGGTCTGGGTCAGAGTTCACCATGATGCCACTTATGTGGCCTGTCAGGTCCTTTCGTACTTGAAGCCCTTCACCAAATGCGAAGCTCGGTGCATAGACTTTAGCGTCGTAGCTTGGTTTGTTGATGCCTTGGGTGCGCCTATCGTCGATATGACGAGCGAGTAAGTTCTGTCTTTCAATCCAATGCCGGTGCAGGTCCGCTATGGTGCACAGCTGCATCTTGTCGTACTTCCGTGGTCTTAGAAGAAGAACAGACCGTCTATTTCAAACATTAAGGATTGGTAAGATATCTGGAGTGCTTCTACCAGGACTTCGTCATTCTTCGCCTCGCTGGCTCAATCTGCTGGCTCGAGACGTCGGGCGTCACGGGGGACACTCCGAAAAGGGCACGTGGAATCGGGTATCCAGCCCGAGGTGTAAACAGTGGCTCAATGATCGCAACAAGCGCCGGGCACCACACCGATCAGTCCCGATCGACCGCTGATGCACCTGGACGGGGCCGATCAATTCACGTTCTTGGCAAGTTCACTTCGTGGGACCGAGATTCGCGCTCAGCGATCGAATCGGCGTCTTGAAGGCTGACGTAGAATAGCAGGAACTATTGGGGAAAGAGGGAATGATAACCGCGGTCATCGATCCTCTCCCCCCGGGGGTAACAGGGTTGGTGCTCCCCTTACGGTTCGCACGCTGCGCTTGCCCCCCATAGCGCACGCAGCAGAGGGAAAACCTCCCCCCTCTTATCCTGGGCCTCCCGTTGGAGGGACTTCCCGCCCTGGTCAACTTCCGTGGTCTTAAATCTGTTCTCCTGCTGGTCTGCAATCCATAGGTTGTCAGCCCCAAGAGTATATTCCGTGGGTCCTGTCATCCTTGAAGAGCTGCCATCCTCGATTGTCTTCTGACGCGAAGACACTCCTGTTGGCCAGTCCGGCACTGCTTCGTGGAAAGCCATGCCTACCGCAGTGAACAATACTGCTGGCAGCATGATGACGTTGAGAATCAAGATATCGATTGTCGACGATGGTTGCGAGCTGAGTTACGATTGCTCGGTTCCGGTGTACGTTACGAGTACACGCAGCCCCAATTCACAGCTGCATAGCCCAAACTCCGCTCCGGGTCTCCATCCCTTAGCACCGATATGCCGAGAAACACCAAAAACTGATGTCCGTAGCGTCGTGAAATACATCTGCAACTTCCTGTGAGAATCCAAACTACAGGTGTGCCTTTGGAATCCCGAGTCGAAGCTTCTGTCGGACCAATTCCGCGAGGGTAGGACAGAGCTGCTGAATGAAGCTTGACAAGCTTAGGTTTGAGACTATCGATGCTGTCTTCGCTGTTGCTGAAAGCGTGCTTTGACAAACATGGAGCGAGGAAACGCGTCAAGACGACGAGCGCAGATCAATCTCTAAAGCTTTCAACGATCTCCTCATAAGATCACATTCGTACTGCTCTCGCCAACTACAGAGAACTGTCCCGAAGATGTATTTCGACGGTCTGAAAGCGACTGCAAAAGTGCTAAGGGCTTTTACCATCAAGAACCATTGTCGTGGTGTTGGTGACAGACAACCTCTCTGCAAGGAACGGTGGTGGAAAGCGTGAACTTTTCACTTGGCACATATTGGTTGGTGGCCCGGAAACGTGACAGTCAACGTTAATTGAATCGAGTCGTGTCGTTCCTGCGACTTCAATGTCCCTGAGCACGTCATAGCGTTCGTCGAGGAAGGCGAAAGAGTTGTATGGTACCGGTTCAAAAATACTTTCTCCTTCCTCAAATTACAAGCGGGTTGAGATATTTCTTCCCTGTTGATCGATAGAAAAAAAAAAAAAAAAAAAGGGGGAAAAAAAGGAACCCTCCTTCTTTTTTTTGGTGGGGGAGGAGAAGGGGGGGGGGTCCCTCTTTTGTTGTTTTTTGTTGGATTTTATTTTTTTTTTTTTTTTAAGTTTTTTTTTTTGGGTAATTTTTTTTTTTTTTTTTTTGTTAAAGATGCTCGTCAGAAGATGTTGAGCTAGTGGAAAAGAACGGTGGTCTCAATGAGCTCCAACCACTTGGACGCTCTTGCTGTCTGTAACCTTGTTGATACCAAGGCTTCATGCTACTGCAAGGCAGATGAGATATCACTAGTCGCGCGTACTATTGTCAGCAGCATCTGATCAATTCCTACGCAAGTATCATCAGGCTACACTACGACATGCTGAACCTTCTGACTCGGCCGGTCGACTTAGTCACGTAAGACGTGTTGCTTGCATGGAATGCATTTAAATAACGCGCTACGGTGTCGTGTTTACTGATCCGATCTATCCATGCTACAAAAGCTAGCACAGCACCCATCAAGCAATGACTTGATGCCTTGAATGCCATTAGAATAAACACTCGAGTAGGTGTTTCAGGTCCTCCTCTGAAAGTACTTCAGGGTCGGTCGGATTGTTGAGGAATGAAAACTGCTGTAGCTGGTCCTCGATCGGAGGCAAGAATGTCATCATGTCGACAGGAATCTCATGACACGGTGACCCTCGCATTGATAGAATAGAAGACAGTTCCTTGGTCGTCACTTGCTGTAAAAGCTGAGAGGGTTGCAAGTATTGTTGCTGTTTTCGCGAGGTGATCGAAGTGGCTCGAAGTGGTGGCACTGACAAGTGCTGTGTCTTCATATGTCGCGTGAGGTTACCGGCCGTACTAAACGTCTTGCCACAGCCACCAACGAGGCATGTATGGATGGAGCTTCCATTGTGCACCTTTTGATGCTTGACTAGTCTGTCCTTGTTTGTGAAGATACGTGTGCATCCAGGTGCTGGACACTCCATCCTGTGCAGTGAATGAAGACGCTTGTGACGTGCCAGATTACCAGACGTGCTGAAGCGCTTACTGCAGGATTGAATGGGGCATTCGTACGGCTGTTCACCCGTGTGAGTCTTGAAATGTTCATGCAATGTAAACTTTCGATGGAATCGACCACCACACATTGGCACGGGACATGCAAACGGTCGATCTTGCTCCGGGTCACGCAAGCGTGGACGAGTCATTCTATCAGAACGAAAGGTAGTGCTAGCACCCATATTGTTGATTGGAGATGCCGTGATGCAGTGATGCCAAGACGCTCGACAGGTGTGCTTTCAGTTGTAAAGTGAGTTGAGGAGTCTTCAAGCTCAGTGTCGTTCAGCTCGGTGGGTCACGCACGGGTTAAAAGCGTGGTGGTTCGTAAGAGTCCATCATCTCCGGCACATCTTCCCGTATCATCTCTCGTTTCATCAACACATCAAAGGATAGCATTGATCTGCCCGAGTGCTGGAAACCTTAGTCTCAATTACATCGTAGCCGTCGCGAACGAGAAGTTCCTTGATGCATTTATGAATGTGGAGCTTGATCGTTGGACATGGTAGACACAAGCATTCACTGACGGGCTCAATTGAATGCAATACAATTGGAAATGAACTTGCAACCGATGATAGTCGTTTTTTGCGATGAATCATGGCCGTGAGCACAGCCACTTCCTCTTGGAGCACGTCCGTCCAAAGATTCTTGAACATGTAGCATGTCGCGATCCCACCGTCTCCTTTCACAACGCGACAACATGATACTGTCAATGTGCAGGAATCCACGATAGTGCGTGCTCCTCTCCCTGTAATCTTCTGTCGAGTCCTTTGTAACGGTCTCACCACATCACAAGCTTTTCATGCTGTGGATCATACCTGATCCCGGTCGTCAGTCGTACGTGCCTTAGCAAATCGTGCACTTTGGAATTGCTTGAGAACGGCCGTGTGCATTGGCTCTACGCACCGAGGCTGCAGTATCTCTGATGCAGTAACAAATTCCAGCTGACTGCTTAGTATCTGAACCTGGTTGTCAGAGGCCGGCCACACATTGGCGAAAGACGATCTCGGTGCGTGTTTTATCTAACATCGTCGTTGTGAGCTGAGACTTTTGGTGTCTTGTGGATTCCGACTCATGTGAACTCATGTAGTCGCATTCCTTCCAGCCAGCGTAGAATCCGAAGAATGTACGTGTAGCATTTACTTGATTCGAACAGAAGAATCCTGAACGGTAAACGCTGATGACAAGCATACATGACCTGATTCATTAGCTAGTTTCGAGACCATCTGGCTATCCGTCGTCAAAGCTTTCATGCAATCCGATGTAACCACGTGTCCGTGTTTATCCTTCCTTCTTTCTTGGAAACTTGAGCTACATCTGACAATGTACTTGTCGGATTTCTGCGGTAGATCAACTGGTTTACGGAACATGATTCCGACACTCGACCTTTCCACCAAAGCGTAACTGACGATGGGTAGCAATGTTCGTGCTGACGATGTTGACAACAGCTCAAAAGCTACTGGTAGCTGTAACATCGTTGCTCTCACGACTGGTCATCTTGTCTGTCTTGGCAGCACCCGTCAAAAGCTGCAATATATCCTATTGCTGCCTCCAGCATCGTAGCATAATACCCCGTCTCACCAATCATCAATGCCGTAATCATCGTTTCGCTGATCAAATGGCGAGCGATAATGACGCTGCGTAGATGACAACGGGCTAAGACAAAGATAAAAATGGGTAGAAAGTCATCGGCTGCCATAAGCGTCGATTGTTTTTGCTGCTTTGAGCTACTAGCGCTGTCAGCCTCAAAGCCATGCTCCCTTGCGTGAGTCTCGTATATACACCGCGCTGCCTCCACAAGAACAGCGGCCTTCTCTGATGGTAAAGAGTAATTGTCCATGGAGTCAAACAGCGCGATCACTGATTTCCACTCGGATGGGGACTGATGCGACGGCTGAATCTCCAAAAAGCTCTGCGGTTGCGCGGCCACGGACGCTCGTAATCGCTCAAAGCGCTCCTCTTCCTCCTGCCGACAGCCAGGTCCAGTTCCAGCTCCCAGTAGCTGGTATATAATCTCCTGCAATGGAATGAACGTGCGTCGCTCCAGCTTGTACAGGGCCGCACGACGAGCCAGCGCCCACTCATCATCAGTAGGAGCCTGCTTCTCATTCAGAGCAGAAGGTCCGTGCTTTTGAGGTGTGCTCGGGTTCACAACGTTAGCCAAATGGTCCATGATAAGCTCCAGCGATCGTTCCAAGAAAAAACGATAGTTTTTGAGCGCCAGAAGACTACGAGCATCCTGCAAGGTCGTGACATTTTGCAACTCGTGTGGAATTTCCCCCATCGAACCGTCCCGCAATTCTGAGTCACTGTCCGATTCAGTTCCACCAATTCCGACTGGCGCCCAGGGCTCCGAGAGTCGGGTCCAAGCTGATGAACCCATTGTCGTCACTGTAGAAGCAGACAAGTGCTCGTACTTCTGACGAAACATGGTCAGAAAGTTGACTATATGCTGACGCATTGCGGAACTTGCAAGAAATTGATCGCACGCACGTAGCAGCAAACGCATCGTAGGAGATGCAGAGCTTACAGCACTCAGCACACCACCCGGTTTAGCATGCAACGAGGCCCAAAGCCTAAGCACATCACTACCACTGCTACCATTACCACCGTAATCGCTCCTTCTCTGTCCATCCAACGACAGCTCGCTCTCGTCATCAAAGCCTTCGTCGTCACTGAGCTCATAACTGGCTGCACCTCCGTGTGCATGGCTAATGCCACCTAGATTTTCCCTGAATGAATTACCGTCAAGCGCCATTGCTTCTGCACTCAGCAGCCGCCGATGCGCCACACTCTCACGCAGATCAAAGAACGGTCCTGGTCTAGTCGTCACTCCTTGCGGGTGATACGAATCCCGACAAAGAAGTGCGTCTTCAATACAGTACATCCAGTTTTCGCGGTCACGAAGTTGAGTAGCCTGCAGCAGCAAAGTGTATTCTGGACCTACTTGGACAGCAAAACTGGCATCCCTACCACCAGCCACGTGAACATCCACATAATGCACGCGAGTCTGCGGGTGGAAAAGCAGCACCTCACCTTTTAGTTTTGTGCGTGAAGAATCAGTGTAGTAACGCAAGACTGATTTTTCCAGTACAAAATAACGTGCTTTCCAGTTCTTGCGCACATGACCTCGTTTCCGCAGCCAACCGCTCATCGAGTCGAGAAATGCATCATCAAAGGCACTAGAACATCCCCCAGTGGATGTACTACTCCGACCCGAACGTAAACGTCGATAGCGTACCCATTTCCGTCGTCGAACTCGTAGTCGTTTTCCAGACAAACTGGCGGGAGATGAAGACGGGATTTCTCCATTTGAATTCCTTGGTGGTACCTGATTTAGAGAATCTATCGATCTTCCACGTGTGCGACGTAATGGTCTTGGAGTAAATTGTGAAAAACTAGATGCATATTGCCATCCATCCACTGCATCCCGTGGATTATCCACTGGAATTTCAAGATGCCAGGGACTCACCCATTCCCATCTTGGTATAACCTCATGTGCATTTTCAAAAGTACCAGCTCCAGCCACAGAATGTAAAGCACCACTTGATCCTTTGAAATCACTTGTCACTGATTTGCTACGTTGTTTGAAACTACAACAGCTTTTTTTCTTCCATTCTGATGCTTTTGGTAGTAAAATATCGGGAAATGTCGACGAGGGGGACCATTCCAGCAAAATTTCATCGTCTTGTTCCTGTGCCGATCGAAAATTTCTTCCATTTCTTCTGTTTTTTTGGATGGAATGACGGACAACCCGCATGTATTTTTCAGGATCTAATGGTAATAAATGACCTTTTGAACCCCATCCGACCACGATTTGATAGCGTTGATGCTCAAAAACTTCTTCCGCTCGAATGATTGGTTTTTTACACTTGGGTTTTGTATATGGAGACGTAATTCTTGGACAGTCTTGGAATACTGCTGCTTGGTCATGATAACGTCCTCTATTGGATCGAGTTGACCCTAATCGTGGGACAAAAAAGTCACTATCATAAAGAGACGGGAAAATGGTGTTTTCGACATGAAAATCGCGTTTTTGGGTCGTTTCGCAAATTGGGGTCGAAATACCGGTAGTACCGGTTTCCAAGCCACTGGACCGATGATTTAGTAAAAAACTGTTTGTGTTTAAACTGCGACAAGACGACGAAGCAGATACATTTGAGACAGTATTTACACGTGAAGATGGAAGCGCAGAAGCAACTGCGAGCCAATAGGATGCATCACGAGCGCTGATAGGAAACGTCACGTCCGACTCCGGTACCGTCGGTGATGTGATTGACATGACTTGAATTGTTTTTTAATGCTATATATTGACCAATGAGAGACATGGAAAGGGTTTTTATTTATTTATAAATACATATTTATTTATGTACAATGAACGGACAGGTGCAGTATGATTGGGGTAAAAAAGTGACATGTTTTTTTTCAATTCGCTCTCGTGTTTTTTCACGTTGCTTTGAAAGAAATCTTTAGAAATGAATTTACGAAATTTAGAAACAGTGACAACTTACTGCATGAAGTACCAATTTCTAATGAAGATGCAATATTTGGGTTTGAACATACAAAACTATCAAACAGCTTTTTTATAAATCGGTGCTTACTAACCACTAAAACGTAATGATAAAGGACAATACAGTATAACTCCAAAACATTTGCACATCAATTGTCGTCCTGAAACAGAAAATTCATGAAAAAAGATGGCTCTTGCTATTACATGAACGCTATAGCTTCAGTCTCTTTGCGATCAAACAATATCATCGATCCATCTTTTCCTCCGGCTAAGCTCTTGGTTGCGTTTCTTATTGGTTTTGCAACGAACGCGCGATTGCCTTGGCGATCTCGTCCTCTTCGTACGTTTCATCCATATTGTCGCTCGAAGCTGCAGCAGCCGAAGTCGAAGATGACACAGCAGCAGGAATTGAACCAATAGGTGCCGGAGATTGAGTCGAAGTTGGTGCGAAAGACGTCGATTCAACTGGATTCGAGCTGCTAGAACCGGAAGCAAATGGGTTACTGGCAGCCAATGAAGGTGCTGTTCCACCAAACGCAGAACTTCCAAGGCCGCTGAGATCACCCATGCCACCACCTGCCATCATCTGCTGCATTTGTGCCATTGCATTTGGATCAGTCATCATTCGATTCATTTGCTGCATCATCGCCGGATTCTGCTGTAGAGCCTGCATCGACTGTGCCAGCAACGCCGGATTCTGCAACGCCTGTGCCAACATGGGATTCTGCTGACTCATCTGTTGCACCATCGGGTTGCTTGCAATGGACTGCAAGATCGCCGGATTCTGCAGCAAAGCCTGTGCCTGTGACACCGAATCTCCCCGTGCACCCATTGATGGCATTGCACCAAAAGACGAAGCAGCAAGTGGGGCTGCACCTTCTAGTGCTGTCACCATGGAATCCACTACCTTCTTACACTCCACCAAATTTTCCCACTTGTCTGGTGTCGGTACCAAGACAACATGACCCTATCCAGAAAAATATCACCTCACAACATGAAATCAGTCCTCTTTCTCTCGTTTTTACCAACTTCTACACAGCAAAAAACACGCTCGTTTCTCTCACCGTCTCGACTCCTTCTTGAAACCCCAACAACTTGACACTTTCATACCCGCCACTTCGATCAAAAAGTTTATTTTTCAACATCACATTCTCAATTCGAAGCTTCCGGTACTTGTCTTCCGTCGGATGGTCCACAATATTGCAACAGATTTTCTGCAACGTCTGTACGGCAGTTGTATACATTTCAAGAGACTCGTGGTCCCTCATTTGCTCTAAAATTGTTTGCAATTGCGTACAAGACGTTTGATTCGAAACTGGTGCATTTTTAACGGGTAGGAGCGTTAAATGCAAGGCACAATCTCGACTCACGTGATATTCCGTCAACAATTTCATGTCTTGGAGAATTTGACCTTGAAAAATCAAACGTTGCGAAGAGACTGGAAACCGATGAATATCTTGCTGTGCAATTACTTGCTTAAGAGACAAGACAGTAGCAGAAGGTAAGTCCACCTGTACTTGGAGACTCTCGGACGAGCTGCTTACGATTTTAATCGTCAAATTTGTCGCCCTCATTTTTGGAGAAAAAGATTAGTTTTTGTGTTGGGTTAGGAGTAAAAGTGATAAAAGTATAGGGACAAAATATGAGTTTAGATATATAATAATAGAAAAGTTGATACTTTAATGTACTTAAAAAATAAAGACATTCTATATATTGTATATAATTTATAAGAGGTAAACATACAGACTTTTTACGTGAAAAAAATGTATTGTTTGCTTTCACCCAATTGTCATAGTAAGAAATGTACCAAAAAAACTTCTTAGCCACTATGTCTCCTTTTCCAACGAAAAGCTGCAAACAAAATGACCAAAACACTACAAAATCACGCGTCCTACGTCGATAAAAATATCCAAAAAAATATCCAAAAATATCCAACACTTCTTGTATTAAACTTTCACCAACTCCATCATTTTTTTGCGTCTATGTAGTCCTCATCTCAAAGTTCCACACCTCCTTCCCAATCACTTGGTGACATGCGTTGAAATGTGAGTTTAATCGGGATTTGTCCCGTTAATTTTGCAAAAAATTTCGTAAGCACCGAGCCTGATCCTTCCAGTCCAAGGTCCGATACATAAACGTCACCCACACGAATCAATACGTCACCTACACGGACATTCCCAAAGCTTTTGCAAGTACTGCGTTCCGTGTTGAGCAACATGCGTAAAAAAAGCTGAGGTTCCTGATTCCGATCGTCAAATTCGTACTCATTCTCTTCCGTGTAAACTCGTTGCACGGAAAACGCAAATTCCCCCACCATCCACGTAATGTCGTAAAAATGCGACGGATTCATTGCAAAGGTCGATGATCCACTGGATAAACCCGAGAGTACACCAATCGATGGTGGCAAATCGTTCTTTAGATCCATTGGTGTTCGAGGTAGTGATCGACGTACATAACTCGAAACCGATGTCGAAGGAGCCGATGGCGGCTTTCGCGTACGACCTGTCGTAGCAGGAGCTCGTCGTCCAAGAGCACGAGCGGAAGGGAACGCAGATGACGCTGGTGTGTACGACATGGGCGCTGGTGTGTTCGATTTTGCTGCCACAGTGCCCACTTTTATTGCAGACATATTGGTTGAAGCATTCCTTCCATTTACCGAAGGAACTGGAGAACTGAGGTTCGAAAGCGAGCTGCTGCTTGCACGACCTAGAGCATGCAATGCTAAATCTCGTGCCGTCAGTCTCGATACCGGCTGCGTCTTCTCTTCCTTCTCTTCTTTGACAAGTGACAACTCCGTTGCTGGAGAAGATGAAGCTTCTAAGTTGCCAGCTCGAAGTTTCTCATCAAAGCTTGGGTCAAGGTCCTTTTGAATCACATTATCCTTAGAAACCGAGTACCCTGGTGGCAGGTCCTCTGAATCCGTATCAAAGTCTGAAAATTCATAGTCATAACTATCATCCGTCTCATTTGCTGATGTGTCGTCTTCGTCAGACACACTCGTTGGTACTTCAGGTTCTAGTACCCTCGATGATGGTAATATTTTGACACCTATCGTTGAGGTTGGCTCAATATGAACTTGCTCGACAATCTTCTGATTACGTTTCGTATCACCGACAACAACAACATTCCCAACTTCCTCGTTTGCTACAAACTTTGATTGCTTCTCCTGGGAACTTCTGCGACGTGGCATGACAGTGTCAAAGGCCGATATCTTTATATCCGACTTTGGTGGTGGATTTCCAATGGAACTACGTCGTGGACGTCCAACTGGTGATGATGTTGGAATCGTTTGTACCATATCATCATAAGCTGAAAATTTAATTGCAGAATTTGGTGGGTGTTCAATCAAATTGGAGCGATGACTCCGTGCAATTGAAGAGGTCAAAGGTCTCGTCAAGTGTCCATTCTCAAGTTTCTGTGCCTTGTCTCGATTGTGTTGACGTTCTTTAATTTGATCGTGACGTTGTTTTCGTTCCATCTCTCGATTGTTTCGTTCTGTTTTGTCAATGGAGATTCGACCTTCTTCTTTTGTTTCATGTCCTTCAAACCGAACACGGGAATTGGGAGGACGTGCAACTCCTGATCGCATCGCTGAAGGTGGACCATTCGTACGTACTTTCTCTTCCTTGTACCAACTGGAACGTGTAGTCGAGACACGAGGATTCGAATAAACCAGATAAGGGGTTGATAATGAAGGAGGTCCACCATTCAATGGATCAGTAGTATCCGCATACTTTGATTTGCTCTGATATTGTCCATCCTTTAACGACTCGATCCTCGAACTGTATTTTGACGGAAGAGACGAATGACAATCAGACGATGGAGATGGTACGTGTTTACTAGAAGAGACAGACAATTGTCTTGTCGAACAGGATGGAACATATTGTTTCGAAGTTATTGCTGGCATATCTTCCATCAAGACACTTTTTACAGGAGGTTTCATTGATCCCTCAGATGATGATGCAATGTACGTGCTTGAGGATGAAGTGATACTACCGGAACTTCCGGGAGAATTGCGAGCTAATCGACGTTGAGCACGTTCAAGTTTCAAACGAATTTGATCCATCATGGCACGTTCAGCTGTAAGTGGTTCGTTTTTAGAACTACAATGGGATGAAGATGCCATTGTAAATGGAATCTTCTTGTTCGATGGACAATGCATGGAGTCGGTGGGTGGAAAATGACCAAGTGTCGATTACAAAGGTGTAAACATTTGACATCTCTCTCTCGCTCTCTCTCGCTCTCTCTCTCTGCCAGCCGGTTTCGTCTCTGCCATGGACTGACTCGGAGTGGAGTGGATGGATTTTGACTTAAAGTTTGTATACACAGCCGTTACAAAACACTCGAATCGACACACTGAATCCGTTTTTCATTGGTTCGTATCACGATATTCTCAGGCATTCCAAGCCATTCAATTGGATAATGAGTTTCAGTGTGTTTTTTGGGTACACTAGGTGGTTGAAAAAGAGTCTTTTTTTTCTTTTCAGGTCAGATGGAGGTGTATGACGCCATAGGTAATGCAAGTATAAAATAGATGACGAGGATTCAAATGAACCTTTTTTTATTCTAACTCGATATACATCCATCAGTTATTCTTGCTTGCTAAAGTTTCGACACGTGCGTAAGATATTTTTAGAGGATATTATTATCACTCTATTAATAACCTCCAACTTCATGGAAAATGGCCAATGATCGAACTTGTCGCAAATGACGGACATGTGTCGCCTCAATTGACCACAACTTTGGCTTGACTATTCAACGTCTTGACCTTCACTTCGTCACGGTAAATATACGTGAGGCAACACTATTCATCGTCTTCAATGATCGATCCATCTTCGTCCGATTGTTCTTCCTCGTCTGATTCACTCTCCTCTTCGTCACATTCCTCATCCTCATCATCTTCATCTGCATCATCGTCCTGCAACGCCTGCTTTATTTTTGCTTCAAATTCGCCCTCCTTCTCATGCATTCGATTCACAGCTGCCGTCTTGCTACGACGAGATGACAATTCACGACGTATTGGTACAGCAGCCGTCTTGTCCTCGCTATTCTCATCGCTCTCGCTCTCACTCGAGTCCGCCGAGTCGGATGAGACGTATCGAGCCGTCCTTCGTCGCTGCAGTTTCTTCTCTCTCTCTTGCTTCTTGAGCCACTTGTCATGCTCAGCACTTGCCATCACTAGCACCTTTTGCAGCACTTCTTCACGTTCTTTAACAAGACCGTGCGCCCATGTCTGATCTTGTTCCAGTGCGACCGTCTGTTGGTCATTACTTTGGTCGGTGCTTTGCTCCCGGAAGCTCGTGGAAATCCGTTTCAATGCCGCCTCGGCGCTTCGAAGCAAACCTTTGTGAGAGCTCAAGCACGATGAGGTGATTTGTTGCAGCAAATACTTGAGCAACAAGGCAGATCGTTGCTCGTCAAGTGTCACTTCAATCCACGTGATCATCTTGACAAGAGCCTTTTGTCGCGTAGTAACAACGTCTTGGCGAACAGACGATAGTGCGGCCACCTTTTCGAGTGCAAGCATTTCCAGGCATATCGTGATGCCAATTCGATTGTGGTGTGCACAGTGCCGTCTCTCCAATTTCTTTGTTCGTTTCTTTCCAGACACCTGCATTGCTGCCTCTTCCGCTTGCTCGTTGTGGTTCAACAGATGCATGACGTATTTAGCGCAAGCACCCAAGTCAAGCATTGAATCACTCTCCAGCTTCTCCATTGATTTCTGTATCAAATGAGTAGCGGCTTCCTCCAGCAGCATGCAGTTTGTTGCTGTAGCCATGACGAACGCTGGAAAGAAGATACTCAGCAGCTGGAGAGAGCGCGACTGATATCCGTGTTCACCAAGCTTCTGTATGTTTTGTAGCTTCGGACTGAAACACGTCTCAAGCAAAATAGCCAGCACTGTGATGTTATTGATCCGATTCATCATAAACAAGCGGCAGAAGCCCTCCACAATAGTGCTTTGGAGGTCTAAATCATCCACGGTAATCAGCTGAGCCAGACCAATGAAAATCGTGTCGAGATCCAGCTTTTCGGAGGCCGTCACTGGCTCCGCCTCGCCATCCCTATCTATATCTTTGTCTTCCTTTTGATCTCCATCCTTGTATTTAACCTTGTTTGCGTCCTCGTCTTCGACACTGCTGCTATTGTTGGTTGCATCCTGGCCATCACCCTCCTTGGCAAAGACGCCTTCGTTTACTCCAGTTTCAACGCCATCCTCAACTTGTTTTGCGCCGAAAATGTGCGGCTGCAGATTTGAGAAACTGAATGCCGTATCCAGAATTGCCTGGACGCATGTGTGCTTTACCTCGCACTCTTCTTCTGGATTATTCAACGCTCGCCAAAACACGATCAAATAGCGCTCCGCGATACGCTTATCAAGCAGACAGAACAGTCCGAGGTTCTCTAGGCCAGCTTCACGTAGTGCCGGCACGTCACTGTCGATTGCAGGAAGAATATAACGACCCATTCCCTCTACAACGGGATCGCTCAAATTGTGCGACGTTAGTTTAAGTAGCTGAGCCACAATCTCGAGACATCGAAGCCAGCTAAGCACCCTTGGGTCTTGTAGAAGTGCCTCCACTTTCGCCATCTCTGCCTGAACCTTATTGTACTCTTCCGAGTCAAACTCGAGTGTTTCGAGATGCTTTTCTAGCTCTTCAAATTTGATTTCTGCCGCTTCGCGCTCTTCCTCACTCAGTTTATGCAAATGAGGACCAAAGCTGAGCGCTGGGGCTTCATCCTCAGTCAGTGGTGTCAGTGGTTCCTGTTGCGACGAAGCAATCTCGGAGTCCTCTTGCTGTAATAGAGAGATTTCTTGGCTGAGTGCTTCCACGGGGTCGTACATATCAGATATGATTTCTGCGACGACCTGGATAAACTCTTGCTCCGAGCTTCCAGAATACACAAAGGCCATCAACTCCATTATGCCCTTGATCAGCTGACTATCCGTTTCCAGCTCGCGCAACAGTTTCTCTTCATACAGCACACACAAAAACAATATTAGCATTCGACGAGAGTAATACATGCGACGCTCAAAATGCAACACGTACGCAGAGAATCCAGCAAATTGCGTCGCCCAAACTCATCCTGGAAATCCAACAAATGTCCAAGTTCCAGTAATTGATGTGCAATAAAGAGGACATCGCTTTGGGCTTTGCACGTGGTCACGAGCAATTTGCTAAAATCCGACACGTTGGGCACAAGAGCCGCTGCCTTCTGTGGATCATTGTCGATTATCTGATAAAAGTAACACTGCTCTCTCCAGAAGAATATACTCTCGGCAGTCAGTGCATCACTATTCGCCGACAATAATTCGAGTGTATTGAACTCGACAACACCTTCTTTTCCCAACATTGCTCGCGGTTGATCTGAGAAATGTTGCAGAAGAATACGCGACACCTTGGAACCAATGCTAGGATACTGCTCAATGTCTAATGCTTTAAGCAGCAGCATCGGTGAAGATTCACACTCTGGAAACCATTTCGTAAGCACCATTTGCTTACATGCTCTTCTCACACGTGCAGCACGATCCTGCAGCCCTTGATCCAGTAAATGTGCTCGATCCGTAATCGGAATATCTTTCAAAGGCATGGCATCACCAATGGTACAGAACGCAGCATACCGTACGTCTTCACTTGTGTCACGAATACGAACAAGTAACTTCTTGTACGTATTTTTAGTCACCAACATAGTAAGCAAAGCAGCCTTTCGAACGTCTCTACAGTAATCACAAAAAACAGCAAAAAAAAGGAACACGAGTCAGTATGAAGTAACGCTAGTTGGTCGGCCGCTCCCACGACGCCGTCCTGAAGTAACACTAAGAAAAAGGCCTGGAACTAACGCACTTGGACGGGTCCATGACCATCAGTTTCATGAGTTCCTCGGTAACGAGATCTTGTTCTTTTTTTGTTTGTAGCTTTTTTAAGCCATAGACACTTTGTATCCGGATGGACGTGACTTTATCCGTCACGCGACGTAAGAATTCATGTCTCACTTCTTGTTTCAATGGTTCATCCAATTGGTTGTCCATTGTATTGACTAGAATTTGTAACATTTGACACGCTCGGAGTCGCACGAGTCGATCTTCGGCTCGTGTTACTTTCTGAAGTCGTTGTACTACTTCAGCCAGTAAATCGGCTTTCCCGTGGCTCGTCTTATACGAGAGAAAAGCACTCACAAGTGACGCAATTGTCTCGACAATCATATCCGTGACTTTATTCATGACCAACACTCTTGTGATCCCTACCCAGAGTTCATCCAAGAACAAAACAAACGCTTCTTCTATGATCCCACGTTTTTTATCCCATATTTCATCTTGAAACAACGTCTGAAGACGACGAACAGCTGGAAAAAGAGACTGTTGATGGGATACACCTTTACGGGAATAACTACTGCTCTCTACAGCCTGTAATTGGACGTCTTGGAACACTTGACGCAACGTCAACGTCCATTCCGCACTCTTGTCATCCATGTGTTGCTCCTTTCTTTGTTTCCCTTTTGAAACTATGTCATAAACTAATATCCTGTTCAAATCGATACAACAGTCTGACTCATATACAATCGATATCCCTTTGTAATTCATTTGCCTTTCCAAACCGATACACCATACGAATCTGTACAATTAATATCCCTTTCGCATTACGTATCCTCTTGAAACCGATATATACTACATTTATTAACTTGATGTTTCCCTCTTGAATCACATATCGAATAAATTACCACGTAAACTATTCACAACATGGTCAACTTTGGTCTCCTCTCGGACGTGCAGTTGCTGGGGTTTTACCATGCTCAGACTACTCGTGATCGTAGACCTTTTATCGCATACGTAATCCAAGTCACAACATCAACGTCTCACTTCCTCGTCTATCGTCGGTATTCTCAAATTGCGTCGCTCGCAAATAAATTACATTTGCATCCGTGCGTTAAATTACCGCCAAAATACGCACTCCAAGTGTGTCCATTATCAGACGTTCAATTACAAGAACGTTTTGAGGGACTTGAAATTTATTTGCAAGAAATAATCACGTGTCTCATGTCGCAATATGAAGCGGGGTTACAGCATGATCAGAGCTCCAACGCAGGGTTAGATATGCAAATCTTTTGTGACTTTGTAGCTTCTCATTGTAATCGACCATTGAAACCCGTGGACGGAACTGTGCTACCTGATTGGGCAAAACCCATGACCAGAATTCGATACATGGATGCTGAGAGTATTACCGATAGTGAAGATGCTGGTTTCTTACCGAGTGATGAGGAAGAAGCACATTTAAATGACGACGATAAATTACCAACGCCAGAAATTGCCAGTTCTTTACGAAATGAAATATTACAAGCTGAAGGTAATTTAAATGCTCTATGGCATTGTGTACGTGCGTATATGCAAGCTACAACAACGTGGTGGGGAGCTACAGCAGCTGTATTGGACGAATATAAACGAGTGGCAGAGATGTCATTATTTCCAGAGGCCAAAGAGGACAAGAAATGTCAAAATGATGACAGTAACACACATGCTACAAGATTAGTCCAAGCGCTGACTCAAATGCTGCAAACTTTTCAGCCAGAGTTTGAAAAAAAATGTAATGAGGCAGTACTTGGACCATTGGGAGTATTAAGTCATGATATCTTACCGGAAATTAAACATACATACTGGACACGACATACGAGTCTGGATCATGAAAATGAGGCCGTAAAAAATGCAAATGTTCGTCGATTGGAACAAGAACGTGAGACCTTGCACGTGAAATTACGAACTGATGTGCAAAATAGTATGACAGCATTTGTGGCTCTGCAGAATGAAATGCTGGCTACTATGCACGATCAACTTCATGGATTTGAGCGAGTGCAGCGTATGCCTCGACAACGCAGTCAGTCGCAGCCAGTGCTAACTCGAAGAAGCCATCAAGAAAGCAGAAGTCCTCGTTCGATTGGGTTGTCTCATGCACAGATGACATCAATGCAGGAAAATGACACTGAAGACGCTACGGCAGTGAGTGTACTTCAAGATGAAAGCCTGGAGCTGCAGGTATCTGCATTGTCAGCTGGCGTTGGGGATACCGAAGTCGCAAACAATAAAGCTTACGATGCTGATGAAAGTATGGACTTTAACAAAGCTCGAGAAAGCATAGGAGGGGAAGATGGCAATGAAACTGGTGATAACGAACAACAAACAGCTAAAGATGAAATTGAAGTAGGGAAGATGGCCGAGCTTGAAGGTGAAGATGCAGTGAATCAGCCTATGGAGGAGCCGAGTTCCCACATGTGGGTGTGGGGGCGGCCCCCAAGTACAGAAGGAGGGACCGCGGTTGTGCTTCGTCCGAAAAGAGTATCTCTGGTTAATGGACAATTGATTATTCAAGTGGCTTGTGGTGGCGAGCATCTGCTTTATCTAACGTCAACGGGAGATGTCTACAGCTACGGTGATAACGAAGACAAAAAAACTGCAGTCACGATTGCAGCCAGCTGCAACTCGAACGACACCGAATCATCTCGAAGTATCATGAATAATTCATCGTTTCTGTCACCCCATCTTGTCGAAGAGCTTACACTGGAAAAAGCGCTTCATCGCACGACAATAGCATTGATTACATGCGGCGCGCAGCATTCGTTAGCCATTACGGACGCTGGAGAGCTGTATACATGGGGTAGCGGTGAAGACGGGCGCCTTGGACATGGCGACATGCGAGACCGCGCTGTGCCACGCAAAGTCATGAGCTTGCTGCGGGAAAGCGTAGTGAACGCGAGTTGTGGTGGTGCGCATACTGCTGTTCTGACTGCGAAGGGCACTGTGTATATGTTTGGCCGCGGGCGGAATGGTCGTTTGGGGTTGGGTGATAATAAATGGCGGGATACACCCCATCCGATCGTGAGGTTTCCAAAGGGAACTTGTATTTCGCACGTGGTATGCGGTTGGAACTTTACAGCGGCATTAGATCGTCAAGGTAACATTTTTACGTGGGGCAAGACGGGTGAGGGGCAATGTGGACTGGGGTATGTCGACAAAGACCAAGTGGTACCGCGTTGCGTTGAGAAGCTGCGTGAGGTAGCAGGAGGTTCATCAGTTGTCGATGTTGCGTGCGGATATACCCACACTGTTGTGCTGGTAGCTACTGGTGAGTTATATTCGTGGGGATTAGGAGAATATGGGCAACTTGGCACTGGAGATGTCTATCAGCCGTTACCTGCACGCGTGCAGCTGCCTCAGGACGCGTTGTGTTCCCCCGATCAGTTGGCGCGAGTGTATTGCGGTGCGTTTCACTCCATTGCAACGACAGAAAAGCGCGTGATGTTCGCTTGGGGGCTAAACTCTTATGGTGCATGCGGTCTTGGGCACACAGCAAACAAGGATAAACCCGAACGCATTGATTGCTTTTCATCTGAAACCGAACTCATCGTGGCTTGCGGCCACAAGTACACTATTGCACTTGAGGTGCACCCGGATCTTTACGAGCACACATCTTCGGCATCTCGTGCAACAGCACAAGCAAGAGCAGTACTGAATGGGCTTAACATGCAAGGGAGGCAGCTTTCGGATGGCAGTGAAGCGAGTGAAGATGATTTCTATCTTGGCCGAGTCTTACCGGGTCCGCCAAACTCATCGCCCGTCGTAACAAGCAGGCAACGACGAGGCTCTCCTCCAACTTTGGCAATTGATCTTGATGGTGTCCCGCGTGAGGCTATTCATGAGAAGGAGGAGGAGCTGCGGCGAGCCAAAAAACTTTGGCGAACACGGATTTTGCGCAATTGGGAAGAAAATAAGGATACGCCTCTAGCACACTCGCTGTGGCGTCAAGGGATCCCACCATCGATTCGAGCTCGCGTGTGGCCCATGGCTATCGGCAACAAGCTGAAGGTGACTCCGGAGATGTTTAAGATTTATCGTCGACGAGCAGCCGCATACAAGAAAGACCGAGTTGCGAAGGAGGAGAACGGCACTGTGGACGGCGGCCGCGAACATACCCTTGCTCTGATTGACACGGATCTACCTCGTACGTTTCCGTCGCTGAAGTTGTTTGACTCAAGCGGTCCATACTACGCTTTTTTGCTGGAGGTGCTCGAGACATATGCGTGCTACCGACCTGATCTGGGATACATTCAAGGCATGTCGTACTTGGCCGCCATGTTGTGTCTGCACATGCCTCAAGACCGCTACCTGACTTTCCAGTGTTTGGCTAACCTCATGGTGAACGAACACCTCTTCACCTTTTACTTGCTGGACGCCGATCTCGCGAACGTGTACTACACACTATTCGATACGTTTCTGAACTCGCGGCACCCCCGACTGCATGATCATTTACGGGAGATCGGCGTTCTTTCCTGCTCTATGTATTTAATGAACTGGCTACAGACACTATTCCTGCAGGTGCTGCCGCTCGAGTTGGCGGCTCGCGTGTTTGACAACTTTTTGCTGGACGGCACAGTGTTTCTTTTCCGGACTGCTATGGCGATTCACGAACTGTTAGGGCCGCAGCTGATGGCCTCAGAAATGGATGTAGCACTCCCTCTGCTGCAACGCAACGTCGTTTATCAAGATGAGTGGAATATGCGTGTGTCGGAGCAAGCTCTTTTTGACACCGTGGCGACCATTACCGTTCCCAGTCACATTGACTCGGCACTTGACCGCGTTGTGAACAACGTCTTTTTCTATGAGAAGCGCGGTGACCCGGAATCTGTTGGAGGGATGAGGATGATGGCATTTGCTAGTGGTGGCCAGAGTGTCGGAATTGGACATGTGAAGCACGAGCGGCGTCGCATGTACACAATCAGCGATGCACTGAATGGCGTTCTGGGCGGGTTTTGAGTAGTTTGACGGAAAGTCTTGCATGTTGGTGTTGGTTCAGTGTTTTTGGTCCAGTGAGTGTGTGAGTGGGTGGAGTATCGTTGTTATATGGGCATAACGCTTTTTCGGTCTGGCGAGAGTATATGTATTGTGTGTCTCTAAGGGTGACCCCTGATCGAGTTGATTGACGCTTGCGTGGTATCTGTCCTGAATATCGATGACGTTGCAAGTGAATGTACTTGCAGTAGATGTACGCTACCCCAAAGCACTGTTTGGCATTATGCTTCTAATCTTTGCAGGAAGAAACCCATGTCTAGTATCATGGTACATGCAGCAAGTACAATGCACGGACTTTTAGGATGTGAAACGTGAATGAGATGAAGCTTTGGGTGGTAATCGAAAAGATGAAGCAGTTTTTCGATATTTGTTATCCAACGAAACTGTCGTTCCGAACATATCTCAAGTGTTGTGGGGCTCGATGGAGAAGCACAAACTCACATGATTTTCACGTTTTGAGACTCAAGGTGTTGGCCGTTTTCAGGTCTTTTACCTCAATTCGTTTGAAAGATGAGATTCTTGTCTGTGCATGATGTCTAAAAAGAATTGTCGAGACTGTCTTCGTCGCTCAAGGTTCTTAGATCTGCGTCACGAAGATAGATAGTATCGGGTCACAGATACGACATCACTGCTGCAGATATTGAGCATTCTTGTGGATCTAAGTGTGTGACGAATCAAGAAAAATGAAAGCAGGCTTTGACATTTCGAGGTCGATGGGTATTTGTAAGCTCGAGCTTGTACTGATAGGCGTGTATCGGACTACGCTTGAGCTACAAAGACCTCAAAGTAAACGGATGATACGTGGAACATGGTTCTTAGCAATGTCGTGTATTGCAAGATGTCCTCACGATTTTGTTGATCGTACAACGGGCTTGATACTTCGAGTTCTTTGACGTTGTTCGACGGTGTTCATCAACAAACAATGTCATGTATTCTAAGTGATATCGTTTATTCAGATGGATTTATAGATACATCTTGGTCCATTCGATTCTGTATGGGTGTGTGTGGGGTGAATTTCTACTAACTACATGGTCGGTTAGACCCGTAACTCAAAGTCGCATGGGCTTTGAGTGTTTTGATATTGCTCAAACTTCAAGACAGCAGACATTGTTCCTGCTCCCTTGACTGATACCGAGTTCTTGGCTGCCATTGTGAGGCTGTAGTGAAGACGACAAAGTCCTTTGATCTGGCCGTTCTTGTTGCAATCTGGCAAGCGGCATAACCGAGCACCACCGTGTAGTTTGCAAAGTCCTTTGGACTGAGCTGACTTTTGGCAGCCACCGATGGAGCAACGACGGCCACCACCGTGGGCAATGCAATGACCTCCGCCTTGGTCACTGATCTCGCAGCCGGGAGTCGTACACCGACGACCTCCACCGTGGGCTTTACATAAGCCGCGCGAACGAATGCCTTTTGTACATCCTGGCATCCGACAGATGCGTGAGGCGGGCTTCTTTTTTCTGTAGACGTATAGGTCGGTTTGTGCGCCGGTAGCCACGACGACCGGCTGCCGTTGGCGATGTGAAGATCATTGAGGCATAGCCACTGAGGCTGGTATTGACACGGACCTTGGGGTCATTTACCATTGGGAAGAAGACTGTATTGCGAGAAGCTCCTGTTTGGCTTGCGGGGTAAGTTGATACCCGGAGAGCTGCTGCCATGTTGGGCGAAATGGATCCGATTGATGCAGATGGAATGCTGCCTCGACGCAAAGTACTGGTAAGTTGAGGTGTCGAAGGGGCAGAGGACTCAGAGGCTGCAAGTATGGAGGTGGGTGTGTGTGCCGGGTTGAGTAGCGTGTTAGTGCTGGTCATCTCGAGGTCACAAGTGCTGGATTGTGAGTCCTGGGGAGACATGATCTCCTGGAAGATTTCGTCGAGCATTTCCTCGTCGCTAAGAGCTTGGTTAAGAGGATCTGAATGCTGAGTGTGTTGATACGAAGCAGTACTAGTTGCTTGAGTATCAGACTGGAAGAGCATAAAGGTATACTCGCCTTCTTCCGATGCACTGGTAGATCTCCAGTCGGTGGTAGGTGTCATTGTTGTGTTATTGCTATCGATCGTTTTGGTGCTGAGCTATAATGGTAGTACTGTTGTGTACTTACTTGAAGCTGGTGTTCGTACCGAGACAGATGAATTGAAAGTGATCATGGTAGAGCATGCAAACGAAAGAAAAAAGAGATCAAGAGACGTCCCTTTGGTTGCTAGATCGCACGCTAGTGGGCAGCTTTTCTTCGATTATCCAGCGGTTACGCTCCTAACGGCCACACTTGCATGTGTAAAAGTCTCGTTTGATCGTATCTGCAAAACGAGACTTGACTAGATTACTGACCTGCTAGTTGATCATGATCCAGGCAGCTTTCAAGCCATCAAGCTAGTACCTTTGAAGCCTCTTACGCTACGAGATAACTTTTGAGCTCGGAGCTAGCTGACGACAAGGGCATAAAAGACAAGGATGGACCACGTTTTGGCCGATGACGGGCATTGCGTTTGCAGAATAATAAGGATCAGCAGCTGCATGCATATGGTAGCTATTGCCTATGTCTGCCTTATGCTATTGTTCTTCCTCTAACATTCCCGACAACTTTGCTTGGCTCCGGACAGAAATCACTGACTATCTTGACACCGTATTCGAATGAACCAATGCTGATCGTATGCTTGTTAGAATCATGCTTTGGGTAACGGAGACCTCGAAAGCCCCACCCACATCTTTTTCAACGTCCACCTCTGTGACCTCTGGGTGGTCCTTTCAAAAGCACGTAAAACATCTCGTCTGAGACGAGCGTGGAACTTTGTACAAGATGTACTGGACAGCAGTCAGACGTCGGTTAACCGATCGAAGGCAATTAACGAACGAACTAGCAAAGGGTCGAGTCGATTTCAAGCACTGGAACATGAGTCAGAATTGACGTATCCGCTATTTTGGAATGGGTCTCGGTCGGTCTTTCAACCACCGTCTTTATCTCTAGGAGATGGGCGATTCATCATTCCTTCTCATCTCAGCAGCTCGGGAGGGAAACACAATGCATTGAAGAAAACAATGATTGGCACCACCGAATAGTACAAGCGTTGACGCCTAAGAGACATCTCGGAGTTTTTTTTACGTTCCGACTGGCCATACACTTGAAACTCGTCAGTTATCGGTAGAAACTTGAGCATATCCACCACTTGGATAGCCAATCGAGATCGCATCGCCGAAAGATGCGTCTCATTCACGTTTTACAGAGTAAAGAGGCAGCCGTTTTGCGTCAAGAGACACTGTATGAGTATTATTTCATGGCTGAAACGACGGAACACTTGCTCGTTTTGTAGTAGCAACTGGAACCACTGGGTCATCAATTAAAACGGTCCAGTTCACGTACGACAGCAGATTTATAAATTCTTGAAGCGATCAATGGACATGAACGTTTCGTTTTGAAGACGTAAATGAGGTGGTGTCAAGTGGACGTGTCCCAGTGAATGGTCGTAGATTGGATAGAGGGATAAATATGACTAGAAAGTGAGTGATCCCATTGTCAGTGAGTGCTGTAGAAGACCAAGAGATGAGAATTGAGAGGTGGACTGATTCCGAGCAAACGACAAGAGAAGGCAAGTCGTTTAGCAGACAAGCACCACAAACAAGAGCTGGCCATAGACGCACATATTAGAACCAGTCAATGAAAAGAGCATGAAAAGTGTGAGGGGGGGGGGGGCCGTCACGTCGTTGCATTATTCCTGCAAGCAAAGCTTTAGATGCATACTGTCAAGCAGTAGCGTACATGTACTGCAAGTGATTGGGTGCTATGTTGATTGTACGATCCATTGTGAGTCATTCTAGGATCCTTAACAGGTGTCATAGAAGAAGAAGAAGAAGAAGAAGAAGAAGAAGAAGAAGACACAGTGTTGATGCGTCTGGACATGACGAGAGAGGAAAGTCTCACTTGGTTTGAGCTAAAAGCTCACGGAGAGTTGCACTTCAACGTGTTTGTGTACAGACAAATAAGTGACGCAAGTCGTCTTTACGCTGCAATTTCTAAAAGTCTCTAGTGATCGAGAAGCCATTATAACTATTATCATTGAAGCCTCATGGCCAAGGGAAGAGCTCCAAACATGACTGCTTTTAATGAAGGGGAATCGAGTGCACCTTTTGTCACTTTTTCCTACCTACGCTATAAATATAGCTAAATTTTAAGCTAAACTTTAGTTTTAGCTACAAGTGCTCATATTAAAGGCCACCCCATTTCTCAAACCTCTTATCCGTCATGGCTACTTTTGACCGAGGCGACGAGCTAAAACAACAGGGTAATTTATGCTTTCAAAAGGGTAAATTTCATGCTGCTATTGATATGTACACGGAAGCTATTGTACGTTGAGCATGTATACATTCCTATTATTACGTTACCTTTTCTCTCCTCATTCTTTTTTTTCTTCTTCTATACTAGGTCATGGCTCCAGGTCGTTCGAAATATTATTCAAATCGTGCTTTATGTTATTCAAAATTAGAAAAGTAGGAAAACTGCCGTAAGGACTGTGAAGTAGCACTAACATTTGATCCACTGAATGCAAAAGCCAGTTACATACTGGGAACAAGTCAAAAACATCTTTAGGCTTTTGATGCAGCTGTTAAAGCACTGGAGACGGCACTTTCGAGTGCAAAAAAACCCAATACCATTACGTTCCAGCAAGATATTCGGACGGAATTACAACGAGTTAAAAAAGAGCAATGGCATTATGAACAAAAACAACGACTTGTTCGTCATGAAGAGGTCAAATGTCAATTGGTGCAACTGTTTCAAGCTCGACAAACGGCGGAACTCGTCGAAACGGAAAAAGAGGATGCTTTGATGGCATATGTGGAACACATGGCTGCATGTTTTGAAAAGGAGATGTATCCGGGCGAAATTCCCGAGTATTTCATATGTCCAATTAGCATGGAAATTATGCAGGACCCTGTGACAACTCCTAATGGTGTCTCGTACGTGATTGAAACACTTTGGGGATAGTTTTGCTAGTATATTATTGGGGTGGAGTAAGTTGATTTTTTTGTTTCTTGTGTTGTGTAGATATGAGAGACGATGTTTGGAAACCCATTTACAACGTAATGGAGAGATTGACCCGTTGACGCGAAAGCAATTGACAGTCGATATGCTTCGACCCAATAAGTCTCTATGTGCTGCAATTGAAGACTATTTGAAGAAAAATGTATGGGCACTCGAGTATTAGTGTACTGGAAAAGGATATTAGCGTTTGAGATATACTGCAAAGCATCCGAAGCTAGAGCACATATGACTTCAGGTTTTCTTTTTGTACTGGTCGTAGCCCTTACTGGGTAGTGTGATAGGTAGTCATATCATACCATAACGTGTCAGGGATTCTAAGGTTACTCATTGGTACACGCTCTAGTGAGCAGATGTTGAAGTAATCTGTAGTGCCGCCAGAGTCTCGAGTCGTTGACACTTTCTAATTCACTCTCTAGTCGTCACGTGACCTACGTCCCTTATGCAGCCATCTTCAACATCCACTAGTCTTCATCTTGTCGAACCTTTGGTCATTACCGAAGCCTGGTCGGGCGATCCAAAGTGTTGTCAAACTTTAGAGTTTCCTCGATCGGAACATGCCCTTTTGGATGTAACACAAGGGCTTGTACGTTGGTCCAAAGACTCCATCATCCAATGGTTCGCACTCTGGCTACAGCAGAGATTCAATGCAGTGGTAGTTGAGGAACTATCTCCGACTATTCTCCAGCAACTGGACGTTATCGTTGCCAGTGTTGCCGAGCTCAAGAGACAGCAACAATTGATCCATACATCACTAGAAGGTCTCCGATATAGCCAGAGATGTTGTTGTAAGAGTGGAAATCCCCTGGAAACTCCAAGGTAAGTGGGTTTATATTATTAGATTAGAGGTTAAAAGAGAGAGAGAATAACATGAACCATGCATCTCTTAGGACGGAGACGACGACACTATTCAGAAAATCAACTCAAGAAGAAAATTATCTTTTGATCGTCCAAGAGATTGAGGACTATGTGGAGTTAAACTTTGAAGACGAAGCGACAGTGGAATAAGAGAATCAATGGCTGATAGCAGTCATGGGTCTTTTACTGCTACGTAACAAGAGATGATCGGGTTTTTTTTCTTCTAGGAATGACCTTAGAAGGACGATACAATGACCTTAAGACAGAGTATGAAGACCTTTTAAGAAGAATAATCGATTAAAATTTAATTTTCAGTCAAAAAAATTGTGAAATGTTCGGATACTCAAGTTGGATTGACACTGGCGAAGACTGCTGATATTACCGGAATTCCTACCGGTATCGACTGTCACAAAAAGTGCTTTTTTAGAGTAAACGCGATTCTTCGCCATGGTACTAGCTTAAATATTGTAAGGTCAAAAGGCCCGTATTATGCATAAAAAGCTGCTTTACCGGTATTCATGTCACCAACATAGCTACATGTAGCCATCACATATTGATACACGACCAGAATCACAAATTGGAGCTAATGGGGAAAAGGGCACTACTAAATGCAGCATTTGTGCTGACTGGTGTCGCTGCTATGAAACAATCATGGATGTTTGAGGCTGAGGACCGTCCACACTTTTTCATTGAACGCTTTGGTTTTGGGCACTCAGGACACATGGACGTGCACGTGTCCAATGTAGAAATTAATACACCAGAAAAGTCTTACACAATTCAGGCAGGACTATTATTTGTGCATGTACGTAATTTATTTTGTGCATTTTGTGCAAAATCGTAATTTTTGACAAATAGAAATTTAAAATACTAACTTTTTTGATACTTTATATACTTGAATAAATTCATAGCAAGATAAGTTATGGGAGACGGTAGCATTGTTAGAAGACTCAAGCGTAACTGAAGCTATTGATAACGAAACAGACGAGTGTATTCTGCAACTACGTCACGATGATGAATGGATTGATCTCAATAAGGCACAAACCTGGTATGATACTGATATTTGATACTGTTATGTTTTGTAACCTTAACTGATATGAAAATCTAAATCTGATTCTGACCTCTGAACAGGAATATTAGTCGGAGTATGGAACTTGAAGGCACAGAAGACAATGGACACAAAAGACTACAAAAGATTGGGTTTTATTACATTTTCTATGCCCAGTGTACACCTGGAATCAAGGTCTCTTTCCATGTAAGTATGATTTTTTTTCTCGTGTATTATGTTGCTTTAAATGGTAGCCAGCTAATTGCTTTTTGTATTATGGATACTGCTTTTCGTGATATGGTGTGTTTAGATGGACGCATTGTTCAAGAATGGAGATCACAATTTTTTGTCCATTGGGGATGCACCTTTACCAAGTGTTTATCTGGTAATGAGCTTGCTCTTTTTAAGTGCTGCAGTAGTTTGGTGGTGGTGTCTCGTGAAAAATTTGGAACATGTGCAACGAGTTCATTGGTTCATGGCAGTACTGGTGTCAGTTAAGACGGTAGCACTATTTGCTGAAGCAATGCATGCGTACTACATGAAACGTAACGGTGACACTCTTACTGCGTGGACAGCAGTGACGTACGCGTTTTTAAGTCTAAAGGGGATTTTACTATTCTCGGTGCTGATGCTTATTGGTACGGGATGGTCACTATTGAAACCTCATTTGTCGCAGAAGGACAAGTCGGTGCTGTCGCTGGTGCTAGTACTGCAGGTCATAAGCAACATTGCCCAGATTGTAGAGGCAGAGACTGCAGTGGGTACACGTGCTTGGGTAAGCTGGCGAGATGTCTTAATCATTGCAGACGTGGCTTGCTGTGCTGCAGTGTTGCTTCCGATTGTGTGGTCTATTCGTCAACTGCGAGTTGCCGCTGCAACAGACGGCAAGGCCTTTATTAATCTCCAGAAACTCACGCAATTTCGATCATTTTACCTGCTCGTCATTTGCTATATCTACGTGACTCGGTTGGCCTTGCAGCTCCTGCGGGCTAGTTTGCCCTATAACGGTACCTGGGTGGCTGTGGCAGTGAGCGAACTAGCTGCTTTGGGCTTTTTCATCGCCACTGGCTATCGCTTCCGTCCGTTGCCGGTCAACCCGTATCTGGAAGTTCCTATGCACGAGGATAATTTGGAGGAATTTGCGCTGGAAGACGACGAAGATGACTTGGACTTTCAACGCGATCAGCGCAACGATATTCACAAGTTTGCATACGGTGCGCCAGTTAGAACCACGGCAAGCTACTCAATGAAGAGACAGTATGCACCGGAGCGTGCCAGTTATGCTAACACGACGAGTGACAGCATCAATAGCGATCTATAGAAGACGCAACATGAGTGTGGGGCAACCATCTGAATAGTGAGCATACACCACAGCGCTCTTTCGATTTCCATGGCGTCTCAATGTTCAGATGGATCAGGAAAACGGTGTTCTGACGACGAGAGCTCACAATTACAAGAGCATGACAAAGTGAGGTTTCGTAAACACGCCAATCTGCAGACGCAAGTCACCATGCGTAAACCATGCTGATGCTGAGAAAGATAACTGGACTCACGTTTTGTTGCCAGTTTGGACGCGTTGCCACTGGACTTCATCAGGTGCTTGATCTACACAATACTTGCTTGGGGGGGACATGTGCAATGTCGATTATTGATGTGAGGGCTCGTGCAAGTAGTACGTTCACAAGGATACTTACAAGGATGGTCTACTTGAATTATCGCCGATGTTGTCACGCCAACGGTACCGTCGATTAATGCTATCCATGCACTAAGACTTTGTCTACGGAAAGGATGACTGAAAGGTAGGCAAGCCAAGTTATTTCATACACGATGTTTGGTTTCTCAATTTTTTTCATCTGAAGTTTTCTCCCCACTAGCATCCATTTCAGCGTTAGTTCAAGGCATTTTAAGTATCGGCATCGCCTCGGTTTCAAGTAGGGATTGCCACATAGTGTGACAGTTAAAGAAAGATAGCGAGTGGAAGAGACAGTGGTGGTGGTAGTCTCTACTACATGTATATGCAGATCTGTCTACAATCATATGAACTCGAGGAAAGCCGACGTGACAATCATCAGGAAAAAACGTGGTCGCAAACTGTGCAAACAATTTGGCTCTGACTTGGCTATGGAATGACTACCCACCGTCGATTGTTTGTTCGACCAGGTCGCGTGCGCAGTCTAGTTGTACTGTACGCCAGCCATTCCGGCTCTTCTCGTTCAATGAGTCACTTCCAATAACGAGAAGCTCATCCATACATCCATATTGAACCTATCCGTGCGACAAGACAAGCCACCTGGGACCCTTTCAATTCCCTATTTGCACAATGGTTCATACGAACGTCGTCCTGATGGTTCGTTGCTGGATCTTTTGCAGTACATTGCTCATGATTTACATGCCATCGCTTGTGATTCGTCACATTTACCGAGTCAAAGCTGTTGGCTCCATGACTCTTGTGCCCATTTTCCTGCTGCTCGCCAATACACACGTGTGGATGTTGTATGGTTATTTAGGGCAAACGTGGTTTCCCAGCTTCCCTGTCTTCCTCATCGGTGATATTGTCTCGTTCGTCTATTTATTCATCTACTGGAGGTACTCGGACAATCGTCACCACGTGGCTAAAACCATTGGGTTGATGTTTGCTTGGCTTGCGGTGCCGACCTTCTACGTGATTGTCGCGAGTTTGGGCTTCACAGGTCAGACACGCGCCGAGATTTGGAAAACTCAAGGCTTGTGTTTTTGTGACGTTACCGTTATCTCAACGCACATGTTCATGCTTAAGAACCTTGTTCATGCGTTCAAGCATAGATCCGCTGCAACGCTCGTCCCCCGGTCTCTGGCTGTGACTACTTTCAATACTTTTGGCTGGTTCACATTCGGCCGCGTAACTTCAAACTGGATCATTGCTGGACCTCAAGTATTTGTCATTACTCTTCACGTGGCTGCGTGGACCATGTACGTTGTCTTTGCTTGCCAAACAAACCCCAAGACAGCTGGTAGTGTGACGGACGAGGGCACTTCTGTCATGTCTAACGTCGACTTTTCACCCAAGATCGACTTTCATGTCTGCTGCACCAAGGAGGGAACTGATCCTAGTAGTCCAGAATATTGTGCCTTACGGTCACCACTGGCATCATTGCAGAGATAATGAAGCAACAAAGGGTTATGGCATTAACAAACAGAAGGATCCCTTGGCTGCAACTTGCAACCAAAGACACTAGAGAGATGCAGAATGAGCTCCACATTATCGTCCAAGGAAGGAAGAAAATCATTCCGCCCCTTTCACTGACTGCATCTCAAAGCCAAGATTGGCTCCACTTTAGATATTATCTACTACGTCTTTGCTATTTGCCTATGTAATTCTACGATTAGAAAGCTCTTTTATGAGTCGGTTGGTATCGTCAATACATGCATTTGGTGGTCGTGCGGCTTGATTAAGAACGTTATTAACTTGTTAATTAGACGGCATTATGGCGGGCGGACAAGTGGGTACATTGTTTTGCTTGACATACTACACATTGGTGTCACGTAGTAGGCTACTGCTAACAGCTCCACAATAATGAGACAATGTCAAAACCGACTTATTTTTTCGATTTTCGTTATGATGAAAGTCTGTTCCTCTGGTATATCGTAGTCGCTAGAATACTTCAATCTCAAAGTTGTCAATGGACTAATGAGGATTGAAGCTACGAATGTCTAGACTGAGACGGGCGTCACGAGCAACGGCTGCATGTCGTAATCGTAGTCGTCTTCGACAACGGACGAGTAGCGTAGCGAACCCGGTGTGGAGATCATCGAGAGCTCATCGAACAAATGTGGGCTTCTCTCAGTGCCGGAGTACGAAGGCGTACCTGCTATCATGACAGGGGTTCCTTCCGCGCGTTGGTATTGGTAGCCCATGAAGCGAGCCACACGGGACGGACGCACGATTCGGTATGTCGTGGGTAGCACATGTTTCATGTCAAGCTCAACAGTCTTGATAGTAGATGTACTGGAGCCTTCTTCCAACTGAGCATTCAGATCCATGTACTCATTCGACGGTCGGTAGATGAAGTACAGCGGTATCTGGACGCCGCTAAAGACAAGGCCAATGGCACTTGGGACCAACACAAACATGTCTTCGTCCACGATAGACGTAGCTACCCACATGCAGCAGTTGAGAAAGATCATGACGCACAAGTTGATGGGCAGCGACGCCGACGACTTGGTCTCTAGTACGACCTTGATCGTGGCCAAGGGCGACGCGTACATGCAAATGTTAATGGTCGCACCAACGTAGCCCAAGGACTGCACAACTTGGTCAAAAGTCTGGCCTGTTTTACCACCAACACCGAGGAGCACGTACATCGTGACGAGTGCCATTCCAAACAAAGCAACAGCGCAGGTCTGTCGAGACTCAAACTTGTTTTGTGCCCAGCGATAGTAGATGCTTGTAAAGACGACCCCGGCAATTTCACCAACCAGCGCCGCAGCGCATAGTGGAAAAATGCTTTCGGTCAGCAATCCGTAGAGGAGCCACAGGTGGTTGTTAAAACACATGAGCACGAGCGGAAGCAATGCCATTTGTCCCGTTGTCTTGGAGTTGTGCACTCGGTACATATCCGGAGCTGGACTCAAGTTCATACCGATCTGGATGGCAGCGGTGGTCATGTGCAATAGCGTCACAAGTGCAGAGGACGAACTCATGGCTTTCCAGGTTTCAGCCGGGGAGGCGAGACGGTCGGATGGCTCGACAAAGGAGACGACGAAATGATGACTAGCTTTCCAATTTGAGAATGAGATTGAGGACTACGAAGCAGCTGGAGAGAACGGTAGAGGATGGCAAGGGGGAAGGCGATCGATCGATATGATAGTCACCGCTTCATTAAATATTTTGACGCGTGGTTCGGATGGAAAGTCTCCGTTTGGCACTGGGCTTTTCGACTCATTTGTACCGGTCGTGGCCTTTTCCATCGTCTTTCCGACACGAAACCTTTGTTTTCAGTGAATATTGCGCTACAATCTATGTGCGACGCCAAGCAGCCAAAAAAAATATCTGGGCTGGCGTCCACTAAAAGGATCGTGAATGCAGTGCCAAGCCAAATTTATACAACTTTTGCGTAGCCGTTAGGATCGGATACGCATCCTACCTCCGCCTCTTATTTCGTTTCATGGGCGACTTGAAGTCTCCCAATCATTATCAAAAAATTCGCGGACCAATCGTAGGAGCAGTCGAAAAAGGTCCAGGCAAAAAGCGCTGACCCTCGTTAATTTCATAAATTGGTCGCTATATTCTTCTTTAGAGACTTTTTAGCTGGGGGTTTGACAGAATCAGATCGTAAGTTGAAGTGAAGACCAACACTCTTGATGTCCGCACTCGACGTAAGAATCAAAAGGAAAGGAGCCATTGAGCAAGTGAAATAATGGGGATCGCACGCGACATGACAGACACCATAGAAGACATACCGGTATCACAGGATGCAAAGACACTCGTTCCATTGTCATTGAGTCTGTACGTGAGAAATTTTGTGACGTTATGATCAATCGACCAAGTAAATTTGATGTTTGTATGTAGAGTGGCAAAGAAGGAGAGGATCTTACAGATGGAGGTTACCAAGCTCGAGAAGATGCTTGTTCAACGCAACGAGATGCTTTCCAAACTACAAGAAAACCACGAGTATCTGCTCATGACAAATGGACAGCTACAGTGCGCCATCGTCGATGTCACTTTTGTTCTTAGTAACGAGACTGATTCTATTGTGATTCAATAGAGCAAGAAGGTGCTTACATCGTGAGAAGCTCGTATCGCTAAAAATGCTACTAGATGCATACACAGCAACAGATGGAGTCAAATTCAAAAGTCATCTCAGCGACGCTATTGGAATGAATGAGCTCGATGCTACGGCTGAAAAGTGTGGCGTGCTGAAGGACATTTTGCTTGGACTGGTAGACAAGCATGTTGGACTGGAGCAACGATGCATGGGGATTGAAGAGCAGACGTCTAGAGAGACATTGGCTCTTATATCAAAGAACGAACAATTGAATGAAGGTATGAGAACGGAAGAGAGGGAGGATACGTGCCGTCGCTCATGCTTTTACTCTTGCTTTTGCTCTAGCTCGAAGCACTCTTGACCTTCTACACGAAGATATTCGCTCAACTCAATGGAACTTTGAGGTATTTGAACGGGTTCCAGTAGCGACGGTGTCTCTGTTACCCTATTTATCAAACTATGTGTGTATTTTGTACAGTATGATCAAGCTGAACTTGCTGAAGAAGACAAGCGTCTTCACATTGCTAGCCAAAGTGGGCAGCATGAGGCAGCAATGGCGGAAAAAGTCGACACTGCTTTGCAGAGTGGAAAGAGCGCGGTTGAAGATTTGCAGATAGTAGGCAACTATTTGTTATTCTTGCGCATTGTTTAAGGCATCTCGCCAACTACTACAACATTTTATCAGATCTGGCAAAACGATGAAGGCATGATCCATGAAGAACACCGCCAGCTTGCAATTGCAAACGAAAGTGCGATAAGGTACACCACTGTGCAGTGCTATTTTAACTAGTAATTAGATTGACGGTGGATGCAGTGAACAGCGAAAACTGCAGATGTTGCTTGAAAGCAACGGGGTACGAGCCGCAAAAGTGTTCGCCAGCTACGAAAAAGTGTTACTTACCGCGTTATGTGCGTACATTGAAGGCGACGTGCCCGGATGATGAGGAAGTTTTGCAGTTAGCCAAGGATTTTCAATCACGGTTGCAGCATGTCAACGTACGTCACCCTGCGGTTAAATGTCAATCACAGGTCTAATCATTGCTTTCACTTCAGGAGGAAGTGACTAGTGCCAAATTTGTCAGACGAGAGCTAGCTCTACGAAAGAAACAAGAAAAGGAATGGCTGGCCTTTACACTTTCTAGTATCAAGGTGACCTCTGTGATTATTAGACATCATGACTTCAAGCTGCATAACAAAAGTGTCTTTGTGAGCAGGCAAAGGACGAACAGCTAACTTGGCTAGAGTGTCAACGCGTTCACCTCGAAAATGAGCAAAAAGAAGCAAAAATGGCACACGCATCTGAAGAAATCAGTAGGTGTTTTGGAGGTGTCCAGGGTGGGGGTACATGTACTAACTGATGTTGCGTGTTTCAGCTTATCAGGCATTTCTTAAAGAACACAAAGCATCAGTGACTTCGTGTGAAAACCAAATTAAAGATGCTGAAATACTACTGAAGACGACTGAGCGTGCCATCTCCGCCCGCAATAAGAATTTGACAGCTGTCAACAAGAAGCTTGCTCAAAAGACAAAGGTGCTCGCTGAATGGAAGTCAAAAATTGCCACAAATCAGGAGCAAGTGGTAAAATCTGCAGCTACCAAGAAGCTTGTGGATGCTGAAATTCTGGCAGTACAAAATGCATTGGAGCAAGCCTCCCTGAATGTTGAACGCACTCAGCAGCTCCGAACTACACAAGATATGGAGTCTGAAAAACTGCGTTCATCCTGCGCTGTGTTGGAGTCTGAAATTCAACAGATACACAAAGTGTTGGCAATGCTAAAGGATGATACTGCAGCAGCACAAACTGCCGTAAAAAACCGTATCGACGAAATACGCGACAAGTTCTTGAGCACCTTTGTCGTTGACGATGCTAACATTTTGATTGAGCTGCTCAACAAGGAGGTACGTGGAACTGTCATAAGATCGACACATCACCACGAGTTTATGCCGACAAAGCTGTATTCCTCACAGATTGCAAATTGGGCAACGAAAGACGCCGACGAAATAGTTTGTGATGCGATTGCCAGCGAGACAAAAATGGTAGATATCGTACTGATTTTCTCAAGCAGTAGATGTGAACTGCTTGTGCGTTTATTTGCGAATATCAATGTTTTGGCCTGACCAGTCCGTTTGCTGCGAATACGACAGCTAAAGCAAAGATACGATGATCTGTCGGCCGCCGCGCGCAAAAAATATGGCAAGATTTTGTCACAAAAGGTAAGTGGAGTTGATAGACACATCAATCAGCCAACTGACCTTTGAACCATTGTCTCTTGTTTGGCGATCAGGAAAAACAATACAACGCAAAATTAAAAATGCTGAACGCTCAGACCGCGGAGAAGAGAGAAAAGCTTGCAGCTGTCTCCATGACGTGCAATAATAAACGCACGGGCAAGACAGCTATAATGAAGAAACCAGCTCGCGAGAATCCTTCGTTGCCTTTGTCTGCGACAGGCCATAACCCTGAAGCGGATGACGGCTCAGAAATTGCACCAACTGAAGACGGTGTGGGTAACAACGAGGGCGAGAACCAAGACGCTGACCCGCTATGGAACGAGCGCTCAAGCAACGATACCACTACCACCAAGGTTGTGCGGGGACAAACGATGATATTTAGCTGGCACATGAAGTTTTGCTATAGGCTGACACATTTTGCGCTTCTGTAGGTTCCAGTTGTCACGAAAAGTTCTTCAAAGCTGACGCAAGAAAAGACGAAAATAGTGCAGAAGCTAGCTTTGAAGTCTGCGCGGCGCCAACTTGCGCCTGGATTAAATTTGGTGGATGAGTCGCCACAGACTGACAAAGAGCTGACAGACATCTTCACCACCGACTCCACAACTGTGATAGCGGCAACGAAGGCAATTTATCCCAGTAATGAAACCATCTCGAAGCAATGCAGACGAAACGATACTACTGGAGCACGTCAACCTCGATTGAAGCGGCGCACACCAGCGCAGAAAGCGGGAAAATCAGTGAAGACCGCAAGTATTACACCGGAAGCTGCACTTCCTGCCAATAATGTAGGCAGCGTTTCCAGCACTCAGTCAGATCATGCCGTGCAATTATCAAGCCAAGGATCTCTCTATTCTCCAATCGGCTGCGACGATGATCTTGAGGTATCACAATCTGCAGGCGATGTTGGTCTGACAAAGCAGACGTCCGATACAGCAGTGCCCTTCACGACAAGCCAAGCTGACGCTAAAAAGCCACAGCTACAAAAGGTATGATTTGTTACTTGCTTGCGCTTGGTAATCAATCGCGTTGAGCTAACAGCCTTGTAGCAGGTGGGCCAGTCCAACAAAAACGTCGTCAAGCGTCGCACGTCGACGAAGGTTACGCAACGATCGCGTCAATCCAAGACGAAGAAAGTCAACCGCGTTTCTATTGGCCGCTCGCAAGCTAGTACCCGCACCGTGGATTGGTCCGCTGCTGATTCTTTCTCGTTTGAGTGACTTCGCTGGAGATTTCGGCATCGTCGTATCTTCATTTTTATCATCCCAAACACCGTTTTTTTGCCAGCCAACAAACAGGTTTTGGTGGATTGCAAGTGTTGCGAATATTGAAACGATTGATTTTTTTCACCCAATGAGGATGATTATTAATATCGAGTGACATCCGTTCGATGAGGAGTGCACGACGACGCCAATCAGTTTCAATTGTGCAATCTAAAGCTTAACCTTCTCATTAACTATGTTCTCGTTTATGCTTCGTTCCGCGTCCCACCAGCCGAGCGCTGCTGTTTCCGCCACTGCGATGGTGTCTGTTTTGGGTCTGGCTAGTTTTTCGACCGCCGCGCGCAACGCCGAGGAACCTAAGGTGGCGCTGAGTCCCAAGGAGTTCCGCTCCTTCAAGGTGACCAAGGTGGAAGACGTAACCCATGACACCAAGCGCCTGGTGTTCGCCCTACCCACCGAGGAGCACGAGATGGGCACCACAGCGGCTAGCTGTCTCATGGCCAAGTTCGACTTGAATGGCAAGCCGGTCGTGCGCCCGTACACGCCCACTAACACAAACGACGAGAAGGGCAGGCTGGAGCTTGTGGTCAAGGGCTATCCGAATGGAAAACTGAGCAAACATATTGTCAACCTTAACGTGGGGGATGAACTGGCCATGAAGGGTCCGTTTCTCAAGTTCGAGTACAAGCCCAACCAGTACAAAAGTGTTGGCTTCATCTGCGGCGGCTCGGGCATCACCCCAGGGCTGCAGGTGATCAAGGAGATTTGCCGCAACCCAAACGACTCGACGCAAGTGGTGCTTGTCTTCTGCAATAAAACGGAGAAGGACATTATCCTCCGAGACGAGCTGGATGCACTACAGTACATGTACCCGCAGTTCCAGGTGCATTACGTGCTGAGCGAGGCCGAGGCCAATTGGGAGGGCTACACGGGATATGTGACAAAAGAGCTCATCGAGAAACTCCTGCCTGGTCCGTCAAACGAGAGTTTCATCGGCGTGTGCGGACCCCCTCCCATGATGGGCGCTATCTCAGGTAACAAGGCCCCTGACCGGAGCCAGGGGGAGCTCAAGGGCCTGCTTAAAGAAGTAGGATATACTGACACGCAGGTTTTCAAGTTCTAAGCAGTCTACCAATCTGTCAATTCAGGCATCAAGAAACTAGACTTGGCTAGCTCGTTAGTAGAGAAGTTCAAGAAATGGACCCATGCCGCAAGAAAATAGAGCATATAGGCTCCTGCTTTCTTTCTATCTGCTCTTCTCGCGCATTTTGTTTTGTGTCAACCCGCTTTACTTTTATCAATGCAAGATTTAACGTCAGTCAGTATATGATGCACCAGGGCCGGAAGCCAAATTTATCAGCAGCTAATCGACACTAAACGCTAGATATTTCCACTGCTCAACCAGCAATCTCCTTTCTCCCCGATATGTTCATTTTACCACATGAAATTCCTACAAAACAAAGTTGACCAGGCTCGTAGTCACTTGGTAACTTACTTGCTCGTTGGCCAAACTACACCTCAGTAAGCTGCGTAGTCTCCAAATGTCCCGTCTGGTTCATGAATGTAAGCTGCACATTACCGACACTGTCGATTTCCATGGCAGTGATGCCGCAGTGATTGTAACGCATGCGACCCCACGTACCATCCGGGTTCACACCCAACGCTTTGCACACAAACCATCGGATAATGTTAGAGTGGCACACCACCACACGGAATCTGTCAGTCGCACGAGTCTGCGTCGAGCGTATGGCAAATTTGCTGACATAGCGCTCGTGGTCTTCTTGGCTCAAATCACGCTCCTCCATCTCCACGTCCTGTGGAATCAGGTGTCGAAACATGGTGCGATATGCAATTTTGAGGCGAGCACAGTCTGACACCATGTTATCGAGCTTCTCTCTTGCCAATTGCTGACGGTTGCCATTCGGCAACGGGTTACCCGGCCACGCCTCACGGAACAACTTGTTCTCACGAAGCTCCAGCGATCCTGGCGGGAAAGCCTCCCCAATCCGTTCTGCTGTCTCAACTGCTCGATGGATGCCGCTGTGGTACACTGGGAGCTTGGGAAACCGTTTCAACACCATCCTCTCCGACAAATAAGTGTGCAGGAATTTACCCGTCGTACGGGCCTGCTGCACTCCCAATTCCGTCAACGATCCATTCATGTCTATTGACGGCGTCTCCGACCTGACATAATGACCATGACGCACCAAAATGATGTGCGTCGTACGGCTTTGGTCTACCAGTGACAAGTCCGTCATGGGCTCAACAAAATGAGCCTCTGCAGCGACTGCAATAGCCGTCATCCAATCCATAAGCGTCTGCACATTAGGAGCTCCAAGAATCCGAGCACTTCCACTGGCCAACTTTAAACTGAGTGACAAATTGTCTTGACGTTCCACGGATGCTCCTACAACATCCCAAGTGCCTTTCAATGCACCACATCGCTGTTTCGAGTCAATGGTATAGTATGATAGCTCTTGTCCACGTAGCACAAACAAACGCTACCAAAATCATATGTATACGATTAGTTTTCGTTAAAAAAGATAACCAATGTATACCAAGTGTATACAACGTCCGTACCTGTTTCCAATTTCGAAGACCAGACTCCCCCTTTTTTGTCAATTCACCCTCCATCAGCACATCGTTAGCAAAAATTTGGACATGAGCATCGAGGATTTTTGTTTGGGAAAAATTATTGCTCAAGTCCGTGACCACAGATGGTCGTATCATGGCAGAGGGTCTCATCATAGAAGCCATCATAGATGGACGTGGACCACCTTGCGTCATACCAAGTCTCTTTGTCGCACTAGCCATTCCATTGCCATTGGGTGTAAAGTGATCGACAAGAGACAAACGCGAGTTGTGCGATGGACGCATTTCATCCTCTGGTTGAGATGGAGACACCATTTTCATTGTAACGCGCTCGGTTTTTCTCGACTTTGTCCTGTTGATTAATAGGAAAATAATAGATGTCAAATACTGTGCTGACTCTCTCTCTCTCTTGACTGGGATTGCTACAAAACTTCGACTCTCTTGTCGGTGACTGGCTATTTCAAGAGTAGTTTTACTTTTCAGCGACATAAGGGGTACTTACGCGTCACAACAATAGCTACATCATGGTTTTTACTTATAGAAAAACAATATATGGAATAAAAACAATTTCATACAATTGGCTTTATGGAGTTTTAACGACTATTTGTATAGTGATATAATATCGGAATTGGCTGATTGTACATTTCATAAATGAGAGAGTCCAGGGATTAAAGATAACGCTTTCCGCCAAGCCTTGTGAGCTGAACTAGTAAGCACACAGAACGGGAAAGCGGAGCCTTTTACCAAGGAACTTCTTGCAAAAGAACTGCTTCGAGAGCAAACCCACCCCCTGTTGGTAGCCTGCGGATTGTGTGCCATGTAAAGCAAGATTGTGGCACAAACTTAGTAGCGACACGTTGGTCAAAACTTTGAGCGCTTCATTCACGCGCTTGTTCGTCAAGTAACGCAAAGGTACCACCCGACTGCAAAACATGTAGTGGATCTAAATACACATTCTGCACAGGCAATGGCCGTGTTCTCAACATTGTAATCTTCTATAAAGCTTACCACAAGCAGTTCTCAACATCAGCCGAGTATTATTCCAGGCCGCGTACTCCATCATGACTTTACAGGCGTATTGGTTCTTACTTTAAGCGGCCATATGGTTATACGCTTCGGCGGCCACGCACTATAGACAAACGGGCCGCTCGAGCGACTTATAAGGACATAAACAATGGTACACGCTGCTACGCTGCTATGCTGCATCAGTATAGCCGGACAATTCCGAGCAGGTGCCAGCCCGTAACAATCTCGGGACTCGATCGAGCACCGGCGTTGCTAATCAGGCTTATGAACTAACAGACATCCTGCAATCCCTAAACGATTAAATAGACTCGTCTGTCTGTCTGTCTGTCTGTCTGTCTGTCTGTCTGTCTGTCTCTTTATCTTCGTAAGAGCTGTCTCTGCGGGGTCACAGAACCCGTGCGTAGATGCTATACACAATGTCATGTCAATCATTTACTCTCGGTATTAATATTCAAATGTTGTACTCAATATACAAATGTTGTACTCAATATACAAATGTTGTACTTATAAGCAGATTCAAACCTTTACCCGCAGCATCAGTTGTTGTAGAGCGAGCTTTAGAAGAGGCAGAGGCCATTTGTTCGTACGATCACAGCGCGCGTTCACCAAGTTGATTGTGTACATAGAGTTGATGTTATCATTGCCACGTACTTGGACTTAAGACATAGATCAGACATCGATTGCGCACAAAGCGACCGAAGGGCCCCATTTGGAATGGTTATTTCCTGCCAGCGCTAACGTTAGCATGCCAGCGACAGCTACAATATATCTGAATAGCCAATAAACAAAGTACAAGACCTGTGCAAATTTAGCAGCTGTATCTGCAGCACTATCTATACATTTACACCATTATCTGCATTTGCTCTATAAATTGTCTAATCGCTAAACATCTAACATGTCGCTGGCTGAGCCAAGAACAAGATGTTCCAGAGCATGTGCCTGGCCCGAGCTCTTGCAAGTTTCGGGTATAAATGAACACGCGCTGAGGCAGCTGAAGAGACGATGTCGACAGCTGTAAAGCGCGCGTTTCAGTGTGTAAACTCTGTGGATGGCGGCGCACTTGTAAGTGAATGTTATGACCGTTGTAGGCGCTAGACGGAATGCTGGCTGCATGACAAAGCTTCTCCTTCTCTCCTTTATCTTGTGATTTGGAGATCAAAAATGGAATTAAATCCATACATTTCGTAAATCCAATTAACTGGAGCCTTCTGGCTTTTGATACGTCCAGTGTAGAACAGATGATCTCTTCTACAGTGAAGGTATCGAAGTAAAGCAATATTACCACACTTAAAAATTTAACATGCACACAGCATTTCTGAAACTTTTGTGTGATCGTCGTGGCTGTGGCTTTTTGTTGCGCCTGAACTATCTAAATCACACATAGACAGAAATTACTACGGTTTTGTCGATCTGATTAAATAAATATCTCAAACATCGGAACGTCAAGTTTGCTGCTTACTATAGCTTAGTAAGTTGATAAGATCATTTGGCCCGTCAAATTTTTACGGTACGCTTTGTCAACGAACAAAAGCGCCACAGTTTGGCACCCAGCACCAGCCTAATTTCCAAAAAAAACTACTGTCGACTTTCTCGCAGTGCACGGCTTTTTGTCCTACATATTGTAACGAAAGCTCAACTACTTCTTTGGGCTGCCGAATGAAAAGTGGCATTAAGAGTTAAACTACTACTCAAATGAATGTATAATTATCCTTGTAAACTGATCACTCAATCCAGATCATTCGAAGACCACTGTCTTTCCCTTTACACAACACACACACCTACTGTCGTAATTCGTGATCCTCGACACATATTGACGATAATGATATGGTTCACGATAGAGGTGGTACCCATAAGGCTGGGTTGGGTAATTGCGTTTACCCACGACTCAGACTCATTCAAATTTCATTACCCACGACTTGGACTCATACCCGCGGGTAATTACCCATGTTACCCGCGCAATAAACATGCGGACTATTAAATAATATGGAAGAGAGAAAAGCATAATGAAAATTGATAATAAAAGTATCCACACTCTACGTCTCCCACTGGGAAGTTCAAGCGAGCTGACAAAGGAAAAAACTAGTCCCTTGCCGACAAAATAACGTGACCCTGTGTCCTTATCCAATCCTTGAAGTACAAAAGCCTCTCCAAGCTTTTAGGGGAAAGCAAAGTTCTGTTCTACCTGTAAGTCTTTTTACCTTGAGAGAAACCTCTCTCAAACGGAGTTGAAGACGCGGGAATGGCCAGATAAAATCTTGCCATCCTTGCAAGTGTCGGGAATTGCAGCTGATGCAGTGCTCACCACTCCAATGGCAATTAGTGTATGTGAACAGGCGAAAAAGCAAAATAATTTTGAGGTATTTTCCTCGACTTTGCTCACTGCGGTCTTAGAACTCTGCCTTCAACAAATGCGAAGACGTCTGGCTCCATGTCGTCATCGCTCATGTGTTACTAATGTTGACATGTGGCGGAGGCGGGGTGTTTTCTAATGACTTATGATGGCTGTATGCTGCATCCACAAAAAGCAACTCAATATGCTTGTGGGCTATGGCCAAGAGCCCGAAATTGCTTTGGCCCTTCGTCGAGGGTTTTGAACCAGCTGATATTCTATCTTGGACCTAACTCCGTTGCAAAGAAGTTTGCATCCTGTTTAAATGCCAGCTTGATATATATTTCTTGTGTAATGGGGCACCCTCCGACTATACTGATTACAGTATAGTCTACTTTCACTGATTACAGTGAAAGCAGGTGCCTCAATTACCTCTCTTACACAAGAGGCAGAGGAAGCTTTACTTCTAAACAAACGCTTAGAAGTAGAGGAAAAGAAAACTGTATTTAATATAGTTAACTATCTTAATAAAACTAATCTGTTATAACCTATGTTAACTATATTAAACTACAACTATGTATGTCGACAACTTGCCCTCCACTCATTGCGCGCGTCCATCGGTCATTGGTCAGCGCGTTGGCTGATATGATGGCCCATATCAACCAATAAGAGGGCATCTCCAACTTCAAGGAGATCTAGGAACAATATTATAAGAAAAGGTAATATTGTCAAAATATTATTAGTTATAATAATATTTTATTGACACTTCATATAAGTGTCAATATTATGTAACGGGCTCACCCCGTTACATCACCCTCCCCCTCAACCAACAGTCACATTAGTGACTGTTTAATGACTATGGGAAAGGAGAACTTGTTGAATTTTCTTTCATTCAACAATTACGCTATGACAAAGTCAATGCGCGTCGCTGCTAAGGCAGCCGAGAGCTCGGCTGCACGCCTGTGTGCAGCCGCTACTGAGGCTTCACAGCCTCAGTCATCAGACACTAATGTGTCTGCTGGAAGTCAACATCAGCCTGCAACGCCTGTTGCAGGTTCACGTAGCGCTTCGCCACGTGAAGATGTTGACCCAGAGTTAGTCGCTGACTACTCTGGTGAGTCGGATGACGCATCCGACTCAAAGCCACCTGTGTCACTCCCGGGCTCTCCCCGGGGTGATACCTCGTCGTCTAATGCTACGAAGAGAGATCGTGGTACATTGAGTGAATCAATGTACCGTGAAATGTTCGGGTCGTCTGATGAATCAGACGACTCGCCAAACGAGTCGAAGGATAGTGACTCGGGTGGGGACCGTAAGGGTGATGTCAGTGCTTCTACTGACATCAATGCTCATAGTGTCGGTACTTCTGTTGACACCACGCAGGAGGCTTTAGACCACAACGTATTGCGTCTTGCTCCTGATCGCAAGCCATGAATGCTACCTAAGCATCTGCTTGATCGTTGGTCTGGAAAGACCAACGAACGGTTCCCCATACCGTTGTTTGATGCGTCAAAGCTTCATGGCCTTGACGCCAGTGCGAAGAATTTTCGCACTGAGAACGATTATTACATCGATGTGTTCCTTGAACATCGATGGTATGGCCCACACAAGAAGCGTGAGGCTGACGCGTTCCTCCAATCTTGGAACGCGTTTATCGCCAACGTTTTAAACGTTGGGAAAGAGGCTTGGTTTCAAAGACTTTATGCTAGCCGCAATAAGTTTGAGAAACGAAGTACGTCCGGTGCATGCTATCGTTTGCACCGGTTATCGAGAGAGGCAGGCCTGTTATGCCTCTCTTGGGGCGACCCATGCCCGGGGTGCCTGAGCACCTCGTCAAGAGCGCCTAAGGAGGCGTACCTCCTTACTGAGCCCTGGTGGAGGCCTCGCATCTCTTCTGAGATGCGTGAAGGGATTGCTACTTTGCAATCCCTTTACGAACGCGCTGGGCGCTCGTTTTCCGATGGTCTTTCACCATCGGGTGCCCCTTGTCGTACTGTTCGACAAGGCCGGGAACGTCGGCCATCAGTTGGGCCCGAGGTTCCCAGCTATCCGCCGAAGGCGGATAGCCACGCCACCGGACGAGATAACTCGTCCGACGTCCCTTCACCTCGTGATGCTTTAGTAAGCGTTCCACGAGGAAGCGCTTCCCACCATGGGAGTCTACCAGCGGATGCGGTGGTGGAGGAAAACCCCTGTCCGATTCTTTCATCGGACTTGGCTGCTGAGTTAGACGGGTTTGCCCGTGTAACTCGTGAGCTCCGTTGTGATGTTGATCACGAACGGGATAAGCGTCGCCGCTTAGAGGACATTGTGCGACAGCTTGGGTTTGACCATGAGAGGTCTCGGGCGAACAATGCTGTCGCATTATTGGAGAATGAACGGCGAGTTCATTCTCTGAGTAACGAGCTGGCGACAGCTCGTCAGGAGATCGTCCAATATCATGGGAAGATCTCATCTCTACACGACCAGATATCGAATCTGGTTCGTGACAACAAGAATCTGAAGGAGATTCTTGAGAATAACGGCTATCTTCGTCGTTCGAAGAAGCCGCGTACTGAACGTACGGACGAAGACGTCCCACGTAAAACGTAGGATGCGTACGCATCCTGCGGTGGCAACTCGATCGTGTATGCGTTGCCTAGGCGGCGCAATACACGAAACGGGCCGATGTACTTGGGCAACAATTTATTGCTGCCCACGTTAGTCACTACATGTTTAGGTAGGTTTACTGTTGACAGTAAAACTAAATCACCTTCAATAAATGTTTGAGCATTTGCCCTTCCATTATTGTCTGCGTTTCGTTTTTGCTTATCCACCGCTTCCGCGATGGAATCTTGCACGAAACGGACTACCGCTTCACGAGTCAGCAGGAAATCCTCAGCTGACTCGTTGCTTTTGGCTGCAGTGCATTGTGAATGCACTGCAGAGATATCGATTACTAATTCAGTGAGAACATTACTGTTCTCACTTGTGATACCTCGAACGATGCTGATATCTTCAGCATCGTTGTCAGTAAGAGCGTCATCGCTCTTACTTTCTTCCTCTTCACCGAAGTCGAATGGTACGACTTCGGTTACTTTCGCGTCGACCATAACGTCGTCGCGTGATGAGCAAGAGCCAGATTGGTTCTCGCTCGAGCGAGTTCCTCCCCCCCTTGAATTAGAGTCACCTTCTACTAAGGTGGGGACACGTGGATGGCGAAGGCCATTCACGTAGAACGGTGTATGCGTCGTAGACGCATGCACGGAGTTGTTGATGGCGAATTCGACCATCGACAAGAACTCACTCCAACTCGTAAACGAGTGGACGTACCCTCGAATAATTTCTTCGAGGACGCGATTGGCGCGTTCAGTCTGACCATCGGTTTCTGGATGGTCAGAAGTAGACATTGTGAGCCGTGTTCCAAGTGTTTGGAACACGGAACGCCAAAACTAAGCCGTGAACCGGGGGTCCTTATCAGACACAACATCACGGGGTAAACCGTGCAATCGAAAGATTGTATCGATAAACACTCGAGCACAGCCCTCTGCTGTGATCGACTCAGGTACAGCAACAAGATGTACCATCTTGCTGAACCTGTCTACAAACACGAGAATACCATTATTCCCGTGAGCGTCTTTGGGAACCCAAAGACGAAGTCCATTGATACGGACTCCCAGCACTCTGCCGGAACAGGTAGAGGCTGCAATGGTGCACGGAGTGAAGGACTAGGCTTTACTCGTTGACACACCTCGCAAGCACGCAAGCACGCACGTACTTGCGCACAAACTTATACTGGCGTGGCCAGTAAAAGTCGCGACTGACCGTGAGGTAAGTCTTCTCACGGCCGCGATGCCCACTTATTGGTGCATCGTGACATTCAAACATGATCCGTAACCTGAGATCATGTTGTGGCGGTACAACGACACGAGGCGTGTCGTTGTTGACGGCTGTGTAGTACAGTAAGCCGTCCCGCTGGGTATATCGATCTAGAGAAGATCGATACATGGCAGGCAAGCGCTTCTTAGCTTGCGTGGATGGGTCCTTGAGGTACTCCATCAGGCGTACAAGATCATTATCTTGTGCGCATGCCCTTCTAATGTCGTCGAGTTTACTCGACGACAAGACGCTGGTACTCAGCGTGGCGACAGTGGTGTTCACATCACTGTCGGATTGCACAGTCGGCTCTAGGTCAGCCCGACGTGAGAGGGCATCGGAGACGACGTTAAGTCGTCCCGGCTTATACTCCACGGAGAAGTTGTACTCCGCGAAGAATGACAACCATCTCGCCATTCGTTGCGAGAGGTGTGGACTATTTACAGCCGTGCGTAGTGACGCATGGTCTGTATATACAATGAACGGTCTATCTCCTAAGAGATAGACGCGAAAATTAGCCAGTGAATACTTCATGGCAAGGAGTTCTTTGTCATGCACCGGGTAATTGCGCTCAGCCGGTTGCAGCTGACGCGATTGATAACAGACGACACGCTCGGCGCCGTCTGTATCATATTGCATCAGTGCGCAGCCGATTGCAAAATCACTGGCGTCACAGACCACATGAAATGGTCTGTCTTGATCGGCAATCGCCAACACTGACGATTGCATCAAGCTTTGCTTGATACGTTCAAAGGAACGCTGACAATCAGCGTTCCAGTTCCACTTTACATTTTTCTTGAGTAAACAAGAAAGATGTACTGTCATTTCGGCGTAATTGCGCGAGTACTTGTGCAAGTACGCCGCTAGCCCAAGGAACTTCCTTAGTCCTTTGACATCGACTGGCACTGGCCAGTCGGTGATCGCCTTGATCTTTTCTGGATCAGGGCGTACGCCGTTCTTTCCGACGATGCACCCAAGAAGTGGTATTTCGCTAGCTGCGAATATACACTTCTTGAGGTTGGCGTACAACTTATGCTCTCGCATAATTGTAAGAACCTTACGGACGTGAAGTCTATGGACTTCCACGTCTGTTTTCCCGTACATAGCTCGACTATGGACGAACACATCATCGAAGTAACTCGGTGCGAATTCGCGCACCGTCTCGATAGATGTGAAACACATCTATTGAATGTGGCTGGTGCATTACTAAGCCCTTGCGGCATCACCAACCATTCCCAGAGCATACCAATGGGAGTGCTCACTGCTGTGTACGGGATGTCCCGTTCACGCATTAGGATCTGATAGAAACCATCCATCAGATCCATGGACGAAAAGATGGTACTCTTAGACATACCATCTATGATTACGTCCTTTCTCGGTATCGGCGTTTGCGCGGTATCGTTGCAGCGTTCAACTTATTGAACGCGTGCACTATCCGCCACCCTCCTGTGGCCTTGCGCACACAGAAGGTCGGAGAGCTGTGAGGTGAAGTTGACTCCCTCACATGGCCCGCTGCTAGGCGATCGGCAAAGAACTTGTCGATCGCCTCGACCTGTTCCCGAGGCAGTGGCCACTGCTTCATGACACAATATTTTGTGCCAGGAACAAGGTCGATCTCGTGTCGAGTACCTTTATCCTTAGGTAACTCGCACGGAACGGATTCAAGGAATACATCCTTGAATTCGACAAAATCCTTGTACAAAAGATTTGACTTCAGCGACTCCCAGGATTGCGATGTATATCGTTCAATCCGAGTCTTCTCATCAAGTACACTCTCGTCCATTGATAAGCTGCTGAGAACCCGTTCGTTCTCGGCAAAAACTGTTGCTGACCGAATGTCAGTCATGTACTCGTCCTCTGCGACGAGCACACAGATCTGCTTGACTTTGCCACTACGCAGATCACGCAAGAACCATTTAGGTTCTAGCGTAGGCAACTGAGTTATCTCCGAAGTTAACTTCGGAGGCGCGATCAGATCAAGCGTATAAGCGCCTACGTTTGATCCGTCATTAACCAAGACGTTCAACGTCTCGGTTACTTCCTGGGGAATTATTCCCTCAAGGCACTGGGGACTTATTCCCTCAGTGATTATTTCCTGGGGACTTATTCCCGCAGGCTCGATGGAACCTGTTCCATCGACTTCCTCTAGCTGTGGTGGCGCAACCACAGCGAGATCCTCTACGATCAACTCTCCAGTTGATCTAGGATTACCGTGTTGCCGCTTCTGGGCAACCGGTTTACTCTTCGGTGAACGCTGCCCTCTAGGCGAGCATTCATGTCCCGGTCCACTCGACTTATTCGAGTGGTGGACCTTCGGCGCTGCCTGTGCTTGTGCACAGCCGCCGGCAGCTTGCTTCACAGCGTGACTGTCTGTCACGCTGAGTTCTTGTGCAGTCGTACTAACGACCAAACCACAAGTGAGGCCATCACACTCACTCGTAGTACATTCACACGCTTGTGAACGCTCCAAGACATTCATCAGATGGCCATCTGATGAACAAGCGGCAGGCATCTTCACGGTTCGATGCTGCCAGCTGACCCATGGCTTGTACCTTCTGAGCCATGATAATTCTAGGATGACATCAAATTTGTCATCCAGATCAAGTACGATGAATCATCATCGTACTTTTTGCCTTCAAGCGTGTAGTGAATTCCCACTACACGTTTCTTTACTGTTACGGATGCGCCAGTTGCAAGGCGCACCGTCATCCTCGTTGGAGGGGTCTCGCGCTCAACATATTTGAGCCTACGATCATCTAGCGAATGGCGTCGAACAAAGTTGTTCGAAGCCCCACAATCAACTAGGGCGCGAAGTGACATGTTCTTTGTCACTTCGATCTTCAATGTGATGAGGGATACCTCATCACTGGGAGCGGCAACACACAGTGACTGTGTGTTGGGAGCAACCTTCGTCAAGAGTCCCGAGAACTCTCTTGACGTTGCTGGATCAGTAGGGCGCTCCGCCCCTACTGACCCCGACCGTTTTTTGATGGTCCACCACGTTGTTTCGATTTCGCAGCAACGTGGGACCCACGTCTCTGGCCCTTCTTGGCAGACGGTCGATCGTCACTCCCAGTGTTACGAGACACTGGGCGTGGGGCACTACACTCATAAGCGTAGTGGCCCAACTTCTGACAGTGATTGCACTTTTGCAATCGCTTGTACCCTGGAGAGCGAGGTCGCTCGCTCTCTACATAGGAGAGGTCCATTGGTTCTGGACCTCCGCCCTCCTGTCGTCTCGGTGGACGATAGGACCTCGAGTGGACGTGAGCCTGTTGCAGGCTAAAGTCCTCCTGTTCCGCTGCAGAGATCGCTTGATCCAGCGATTCTAGCTCCAAGCGGAACAGGTGGGTCTTGACAGGACCATCTGTCAGACCCTTGATGAACACAGTAACCTGCGTGTGTTCATCGATTGGGTTCAGTACGATACAGCTAACGAGGTATCGTACGTGTTGGGCGTAAGCGTGTATATCACGCTTACCCTGTTTCAAATCCAGGAGCTCAGCACGAGCCCTGAATTTGGCGCGAGGCGGTTCAAACGTGTGTTTGAGCCGCGCCTTGAAGACGTCATACGTTGGGAAAACGTATGGGTCGTGCAGTTTGAGCCCTAAGGCCCAAGCTTTGGCACGTCCTGCCAAGTTCGACATGGCGAACTTGACCTTCATCTAAAATGGCATCGTCGAGCTCGACGAACCATCTCAACAAGGAGTCACTTTCGACTGCCTTGTACTTGGAGACATCAATCTTCAAGGACTCGGGTCGACGTGCATACGTCGACCCGGCAGCAACAGGACTAGACTGCTGTTGTCTCAACAGTTCAGACTGTTGAGCACCCTGCTGCATCAACAAGTCAGCTTGTTGAGCGCCTTGTTCTCTCAACAGTTCAACCTGTTGAGAACCTTGCTCCTCTAGCAAGGTGAGTTTCTTTACAACTTCGTCAAGTTCATGTTGTATGAACTTGGCGATGGTTGCATGTTGGTCGTCTCCGCTAAGAGAGAGCAACATGGCACCAACGGCAGGGTTGCCGATGGTTTCAGCCATACGCTGAACCGCATTCCATTCGAGGTCACTCAAATGGCGGAAATCATCACGCGTTGCGTGATGACGTTCATCACCCGCTGATTCCATAGCGGGTGGTGCGGTGGTCGCTGAACGGACCACGAAGTGCTACCAGGTGTAATGGGGCACCCTCCGACTATACTGATTACAGTATAGTCTACTTTTACTGATTACAGTGAAAGCAGGTGCCTCAATTACCTCTCTTACACAAGAGGCAGAGGAAGCTTTACTTCTAAACAAACGCTTAGAAGTAGAGGAAAAGAAAACTGTATTTAATATAGTTAACTATCTTAATAAAACTAATCTGTTATAACCTATGTTAACTATATTAAACTACAACTATGTATGTCGACAACTTGCCCTCCACGCATTGCGCGCGTCCATCGGTCATTGGTCAGCGCGTTGGTTGATATGATGGCCCATATCAACCAATAAGAGGGCATCTCCAACTTCAAGGAGATCTAGGAACAATATTATAAGAAAAGGTAATATTGTCAAAATATTATTAGTTATAATAATATTTTATTGACACTTCATATAAGTGTCAATATTATGTAACGGGCTCACCCCGTTACATATTAGGTTTTGCTTAGCATGGCCTGCGCCACCGGCTCCAGTTGCTTTGCATCATATGTGCGGTAGACTTTCACCAAAAAGGCGTAATGAGTCACCAATACATTTAACAATTAGAAATCAATACGAGCAGGTATGTCCCAAAAAATTGGTACATATACCCATGGGTACCCATGGGTAAGTTGGTTAATTGAGGCCAATTACCCATACCCAACCCATGAGTATGGGTATGGGTAATTACCCACCGAGTCTGAGTCTGGGTACCACCTCTAGTTCACGATGTGCTCGGTCCTATGAGATACTTCTACGGTGGGCAAGAAAGGTCAATACCCTCAAGAATAGTCAGGCGAGTTTGGCGGTATTGATGTTTGCCTTTCCTACCAATTAGAGGTCTTGGAAGCCAGTCGAGGTCACATCCAGCCTTCCCACTTTACATTTTGCCACTGTGCACTTGCGTCAAGCGCAGCCCTCGACGATGATGATTGTTACCGCGCTGATTGCATGGTCAGCTGCGAGCGTGGCCTCCGCGATGCGTGAGGATGCCATGCCCAGCACCTACGACTATACTACATCAGGTATTACAGCCACTGTAGCCTCAGTCTCAAACGCGGCCACGAATTACTCTGACGACAAGCTCGCAGAGTGAAACACGCCGATCGAGGTGAGCGAGGTCAGCGAGCTGATGCAATATGCCGGCATACTGACGGAATTTCAACCTCACATGTTCACTAACCTTCCCCAATACCAGAGGCTTGAAAAGCTTAAATTGATTAATAATATCAAGAAATTGTTTACTGATTTAACCGCCAGCGCTGACATTTTCAAAGGACTACACATTACCAATTGGATGAAATATGTACGCGATTTGTACGTGGATTCACCGGAAGTGGCAACTAAGGCGATGTTAAAGTTATTGACACGTCATTTTACGAACGATCATGCTCTTGCCAGTGCTTTGGTTCCGGGAATGAACGTACCGAGAAAAAAAGACGTCGTTTCAAAACTGCTTAACATACAGGTCGAGATGTGGTTAAAAGGGCAACAAAGATGAGGAAGCAGTATTTAAGCTTTTGAAGCTCGACGAAACAAATGACAACGTTTTTAACAGTCCGGTCTTTTCCCAGTGGGTCGATTTTGTCGAGAAACGATCCAATTCTCAGGAAGAGGCATACGATATGATGCTTGACCGACTGTCATCAGATTTTAAGAGTAAGAATGCTCTTGTGGGTGCTCTTGGTGGCGGAAAAGTACTTATACGAAAGCAATTGCCCATGCATTACTACACTTCCAGTACAAGAAGTGGGTAGAAGAAACGAAAAATGCGGATGACGTTTTCAGCATTTTAGAGCTCAGCCCGACGGAACAAGACCTATTCAAAAACCCGGCCTTTTCTGGGTGGGTCGGTTTCGTCAAATCAACATCCTCGAATGATCTGAAAGCAATTGAGACGATGCTTTCCACCCTAAAACTTGATGGTAAGAAGGGAACAAAGAAAGAGATCAAGAAATTGGAATCCGTCACTCAACGACTGAAAAAAGCCTTGATAAAAAAATCGCCGGAACCTCCAAAACGGCAGAACAATTTTGACTTAAACGAGCCGCCGGCGAAAAGGCAGAAAGAGTTCGATTCGACCTGAATGGACTTTGCCGGAATTAATTTGAGCCTGCGCCTTTGACAGCAGATAAGTTTTGATAGCTCGATCTTACCAAGGCTACGGAAATCTAATGTGACTATTTTTTTGGAATAATGAAAGGATTTGAAGGACATAGTCAACATTAGGCTAATAAAAATATTCGATTGACTTTTAAGAACATTAACAATTATTGCAATCAATCTCGTTTGTAATGGAAATGCTTTGCCACTTTAATCGGCTTTTTTGGCACATAGGTATTAATCACCCTCTTTTTCCAAAGAACGCCGGCAACACAATATTTCTATCATTATATTATATATGTGCTAGCAAACCTCTTGACCATGCGTAAATATAATCGAGATGTCAAACTGACATGACGCGGATTGTATAAAAGTAGAAAAATACCTTAAGAAGAGTGTGGGACTAAATAACATTAACAATACTGTTTCCAAACGGTTCCTATCTTGACGATATCAAACGCGTGTTATTAGGAAGTGGCAAAGAAAAGTGATAAGCCTACCTGATTGTGTGCTACTAAAAAGCCGCGCGCTAACACTATGTACGCATATCATGCATGTACTGGTGGACAATTGAATTAGTTGTGAAATGTTTTTCTTGGATATTTAAGACGAAGAGGTGTCAAGTGTATTCATCAGGACTATTATTGTAGACGGGCACTTCAAAGTAGATGCCACGTAGTTCGCAAACACACACCTTCGAGCAGCGTGAGGAAGCGATTAGACCGTCTTACCTCCGCGTGCGGTGGTGGGGGTCTTGGTCGGCCGAAGCGCTGTACTAACCGTTACCGGTCGCCTTAAGACAACAGCGAAACAAACTTTAAAACAAACACCTAACTACGTCGCGAAAGCTGTTTCCAGTCTTCCTGCGCGCAGTGAGTTTGATGTGGTAAATTTAAGACTGACTTATAGTTAATCGAATAATATATAAATATAACTCTATCTATTAATTAATTTAATGTAAAGATCGGATACGCGTCTCTTTAGAAGCGAGTCCTTACGTGCGAGCTTATGTATATTTAAGCTCGCTGATGACGTACGTTTAAAGCATCACCATGACGCCTAGTCCCAACTGGCGTCATCCCCGTTGAATGTGAATCCATCCATGGATATCACATTCACGAGGGTGGGTCACATTGATGTGCCACACCCAATTGGCAGGCCTAAGGTACCTCGTACCCATTTAGGCCTGCCCGTCAAGTATTCGACACTTAACGAACCGTGTAACGTTTAGCCCGTTACACCACCCCCCTCCTCTTTAAGACGATTTTTACAATTTTGTAAAACATCGAAAACGAGACGATGCCACCGAAACGTGGTTAGGCTAAAGGGTCGCCTGAAAGGCGCCCATGCAGACCATCACGAAGCACACGAGCCGCGATAACTCGCAGCCGTCGCTAAGTGTCTCTGTAACAATGCCGACATCTAATGCCAGGTTGTCAGCAGAAAACACTGGTCCATTCCACTGTTTTTCGGATGAAGATCTGTCTCTTATTGCAAACTACATCAAGAACAAGCCACTGCCGTCACCCCAAAGTGGCAATGAGCAAATTGCATTGATGGGACATATATCCTTATCACTAGAGGCACCCAACCTTCAGGAGGCTTCCATGCTTCCTGACAGCTAGGGTCCTGCCTCGTCGTCTGCGCCAACGAGCGCAGCGACTACAACTGAGCGCGCTGCTTCAGACAAAACAGCCGCGACTCAACAGCAGGTCGGAGATTCGAATTGTCCACTTCTGTTAGCCCTACTTCTGACGCCTTGACAATCCATAATGGAGAGTCAGACTCAGGCGAGGGTGAGCTAAAAGCTTCTTCGACTTCACAGTCGGTTTAACTAGCACGCCGTCGCGAGGGCAGCTACATGAGTGGTGGCTTTCCACCAATGCCACCGCCATCCGAGTGGTCACACTCGAGTGGTAATAGTGCGACGCTTCTAAAGCGTGCCACTATTGACGCTGATAAACTCTTTAGCCTCTTTCCATCATGGAAACGGCAGAGCAAAGCACGTGGTCGTGCTTTCCTATCCCCGTCGTGTTGCGTTCGAACATAACAATCGTCAAATACGAGACAGAGATTCTGCGCCGTGTTAAACCGCATGTAGATGCAGTGACACAGCGGTAACAGCGAATAAGCTTCGCTATGACGCGTGCAAGGGAATATTGGGTGATAACATACCCCAACTCCTTCTCGCTACTGTGGTAAAGTCGATTAGGAATTTTGGCTAAGTCCATGTATTAATTTTATCGATAAATCCGGAGCCGAATTATCGGGACTTTTCTAGCCAACGGTTGGATCCCTTTCCCATAATGGCTGTATCCCTTTCCTATAACAGTTGGACCCCTTTCCCATAACGGTTGGATCCCTTTCTCATAACGGTTGAATCCCTGTCCCGCTTACGGTTGGACCCCTTTCCCATGACGATTGGATCCTTTTCCCATAACGGTTGGACCCCTTTCCCGCTAACGGTCGGCTCCCTGTCCACCACTAAGTCACTTACTAAAATGACTTATTGGGTGTGGTGGAGTCGATCGTAATTTATGGATGATCGAATGGAAAAGTACCGTTGATCGTGGCATGGATCATATTTCCATGTTATATTGGATTATCATGGAATAGATCACCGCTTGGATATACTTGGTTCCAGTATCGGTTGATCCAACTGGATGTATTAAAATTGCACGGATTTTACTTGAATGCGGAATATTGGAATTTCTCAAAGTGTGGATCGCGGCCTCAATTAATTGTAATAGACAAATCATGATCCGAGATACATATCGTATCGCTATCGAGTTTGGATAGCACCGCGATCCAAGTCTGGATCGCACTGCAATCTTAGTATTCAGGTGGATCCGCGATCCGTGATTCTGTTATTCACTGTGGAGGAGCGAGTAAACAATTTTCATAAATTGTAGATCGCGATCCAAGTTATGTGGATCACACATCAAGGATCGATCCCGAAACATTGTGCAGAAAACGCGATCCAACTTGGAAAACGCGATCCGACTCAGAACCGCGATCCGACTCAGAACCGCGATCCAAAGCTAAGCGCGATCCGACTTAGAACCGCCATCCGACTCAAAACCGCGATCCAAAGCTGAGCGCGATCCGACTCAGAATCGCGATCCGACTCAGAACCGCGATCCGAATCAGGACCGCGATCCAAGGCTGAACGCGATCCAAGGCAGACCGCGATCCAACATAGACCGCGATCCAACTTGACAAACGCGATCCGACTCAGAACCGCGATCCAACTTGGAAAACGCGATCCGACTCAGAACCGCGATCCGACTTAAAATCGCGATCCGACTCAGAACCGCGATCCGACTTAGAATCGCGATCCGACTCAGAACCGCGATCCAAAGCTGAACGCGATCCGACTCAGAACCGCGATCCAAGGCTGAGCGCGATCCGACTCAGAACCGCGATCCGAATCAGGACCGCGATCCAAGGCTGAACGCGATCCAAGGTAGACCGCGATCCGACTCAGAACCGCGATCCGAATCAGGACCGCGATCCAAGGCTGAACGCGATCCAAGGTAAACTGCGATCCAAGGTAGACCGCGATCCGACTTAGAATCGCGATCCGAATCAGAACCGCGATCCAAGGTATAGCGCGATCCGACTCAGAATCGCGATACAACGTAGGTCCGCGATCCGACCTAGATCGCGATCCAACTCACAAGGATTACGCATTATGGATCGACCGCGATCCTGAGCTGATACGCGATCTGATTCGGATCGCGATCCAAAGATAAGGCAAGATCGCCGATGGATCGGGATGGCAAAGGCATTTGGGGTGGACCACATATCGAGATCTGATTTTTCCTGAAAGGGTGACACGTGGTGATAGATCCTGGAATACAGATAGGCAGAATCGTAGGTTTCGAGTTTTGATTGGTTAACACTAAACAGAGTTCAATTTTACTTCTAAGTACACGTGTCGACTTCTCTTCCGGGCTGGATTCTTTGGCCACCCGACGTCTCGAGGAAGCCTACACACTACGCAAGTCATATCCCTGGATTGTTTGGCCAGGGATTGCAAGAACTCTCAACACAACTCAACTGCGATCGGACGCAGATAAAACACGTAGGGCAAGGCGAAGCAAGTGCAGGACGGATCAAGTGGTCATAAGGTTCTGCTCAAGTGGTCAGAAGATTCAAGCTTCGTTTTATTGGATAACCGTGATCGATTGGGAAGATCACACCAAGTACTCGGTTTATCTTGTGAAGATTTCCGCAAGATAACCAAACCCCCTATCCCTAACCCAATTAGGATCAACATCGACTCAAGTCCACCGAGAAGAGAGCAACCCGCCCTACCGACGGGTACACAAGGTGAGGAAGGCTTTATACACGGAATCGGGGTACCCCCTCCGTTAGTCGGTCGTCCGGGCGCCAGTGGAGAGTTGGAATCGCATCAGCAATTTTACAAATCCCACTCCACCACACTACGCCGCCCTTACTAGTCCATCTGGATCTAGCAGAGCAAATGCAGCTGGTGCTTCTGCTCGTAAGCAGCCACCAGCCCAGGCACGTCGACACGCAAAGCATCCACAGGCTCCCACAAGTCAAAGCTCGTTGGGTAACCCTTCCATTGGACAAGGATTTGAAGCTTTCGCTTCACAAACAGGTGGGCCAACATCCTTCCAACAAGGAAGCGCGTATTCCCTTCCGTGTACACCAACACAGATGGCGACCGATAGGAGTGGCGATTACGCACACCTACTCGCGGCTGCCTATCCTGCTGCTGTTCAGTCGCAGGCTAAGTCCTCTGCGCTGAAGAGGCATGTGGCAGATCTCGAGAGTCAAGTCTCGCGACTGACCTCGGATTTGCGTGATGTGAGGGCGAGGGACCGTCAGGGGTATGACCGCCTGAAGCTCCGTTTGGACATCTTAGAGCGACTGGAGATGAGAGACCCGCGTCAAACGCGGAGTACTCTTCGATCACCGAGTCCTCTCGAATTTATCGTATACAGGAAGTCTTTAGGCTTTTTTGTCGCCTGATCGGCAGCGACGCTCGACACACAGTCGACGCCACCATCGGTCTCGTTAGACCGATGTGGATATTTGATCTCTTGTGAATCAACATACCGTTTCATACGATCCACGTAAAATACGGGGTGCGTCTTCATATACGGTGGGAGAGTGAGCCTATAATTTAGGTCTCCAACCTGCTCAACCGCTGTAAATGGCCCAATAAATCGGGGCAATAGCTTAGTAGTACCACCAGGTAGTATATAAATTGCATGTTTAGGTAGGTTAGCAGTACTTGATAGCTCTTTGTCCCCCACACTAAAGTGTTCATTGTTTTTGCGACCATGCTGGTCTGCATATTGTTTTAGCTTGTCCTGTGCGCTTGCCATCGCGTCACGGACTTTACGTGCGATGACTAATCGCTCATCCACAAAGATCTGAGCTTCGCTCACGCTTTTAGCATCCAGCTCGCCGATGACGCCTCCAAGAAATCGTTCATGGGTCGACGCTGTTGACAACACTATAGTGTCATCATCAAGGAGCGCTGGCATTTCTTGCCGTGCCTCCTATGTGAAACCTATAGGTGACGTGACCACTGCTAAATTATCATTGTCGCTAGGGCAACCTTGGCCCTCTTTGGCATTCGCACCGAGCGAAGTGAGGGGCCCTCCCCCACTAAGACTCGGGCTGCGTACAAACGAGACTGGCGTTCGAGGATGACGCAGTCCGTTAATGTAAAACGGTTTTTCACCCATACTGGCATGAACACTGTTATTAATAGCGAACTCCACGAATGGCAATTGCTTTCTTCATCCTTTGGGAGTCGCTATAGTACGTAGCACATCCGCCACGACTCGATTGGCCCGTTCTGTTTGGCCATCGGTCTGGGATGATCGGCTTCTGACATGTGGAGCTTGCTACCCAGCAGCTCGAACACATGTCGCCAAAAACCCGACGTAAAACGCGGATCCCGGTCCGATACTATGGACTAGGGCATCCCGTGTAGTCGATACACGTGATCCAGAAACAAGAGGGCAGCCTCTTTTCCTGAGATCTTGGTGCTACATGGTGCCAAATGCACCTTCTTGCTCAGTCTGTCTACAAAGACGACGAGCCCCGTCCTACCTTTACGGTGAAGTCCAAACTGACCGACTTCCAACATTCAGTTGAAATCGGCAGTGGCTTCAGTGGCGCACTGTTCGAAGGTGCAGGATTTATGCGCTGACACTCTTCGCAAGAGCGGATATAGTTGGCCACCCACCGATATAGGTGGAGCCACCAAAATCCCTCTGACACTCGTAAGAATGTCTTTTCACGGCCCAAATGCCTACTAGATGGCCATAGCACTCGTGAAGTATCATCAGCTTAAGATCTGTGTCATGAGGGACATAGATTCTCAAGGGATCACAGGGTGACAGTTGATGCCATAACAGGCCATCACTGTAACTAAAGCGATATATTTTCGCTTTCAGGTGCGACGGAAGGGTAACCTTCTGTCCACCAAAGTGATCCAACAGCAGGCGACAATGTTCGTCCTGACTGTAACAGGTCAAAAGTAATCATGGATACTTTTAGACCAAATATTAAGTATATTACTTAATGTTTACGTGTAACTAGATACCCTGTTACACCATCCCCCGTTTTAGAACGATGTTTACATTTTGTAAAACATCGCCTAAGAGACAGAGAGACTGACGAGCCGTTATAAACGCGCCGCTTTAGTCTACTCAACTCTCATGTCACCGAAACGTGGTAAGGCTGATGGGTCGCCTGCAAAGGCACCCATGCCGTCCAGCACTAAGCGCACGCGCCGCGATTTATCGCAGCCGTCGCAAAGTGCTTCAGGCACTGAGGTGAATCTTCCATCTGGATCAAGAGCCATCTCTCATTGTAGACTACAATGAGACTACTCCATTGCCATCACCCCAAAGTGGAGATGAGCATAGTGCATTGATGGGACATATGTCCCCATCATTTGAGGCACCCGTCCTTGAGGAAGCATCTATGCTACCTACAAGCGAAGGAAAAACCCCGTCGTCTGCGCTTACGAGCGCAGCGACTAAGATTGAGCGCGCTACTTCGAAAGGAGTAGTCGCGACTCAGTCAGATGTAACTTCTCAAGCTGATGTCTTGACAATCCATAATGGAGAGTCAGACTCAGGTGAGTGTGAGCTTAAAGCTCCACCAAGTACACCTTAGGCCTCACTAGCCCGCCGTCGCGAGGGCGCCTACGTGAGTGGTGGCTTGCCACCAATGCCACCTCCATCTGAGTGGATGAACTCGGATGGGTCTAGCGCAGCGCTTTTGCAGCGTGCCACTAAAGACGCTCATAGATCTATAGCGTCATTCCTTTGTGGAAAAAGCAGGGCAAAGCACTTGGTCGTGCTTTCCCAATTTCAGTCGTGCTGCGTTCTAACGAAACAGCCGACGACTATGAAGCTGAACTTCGGAGCCGTGTTACCTTGCATGTAGATGCAACGAAACAATGGTCGCAGCGAATCAGCTTCGCCATGAAGCGTGCGCATGAAATTATGGGTGGTAAGCGACCCCCAATTGATTCTCGCCACGCTTCTTCTGCTATTCCTTCCGGACCTAGCAAAAAGACGCCAGCTGGTGCTGCTTCACATAAGCAGCCACCAGCCCAGGCACGTCAACGCGCAAAGCATCCACAGGCTCCCACAAGTCAAACTCGTTGGGTAACCCTTCCATTGGACAAGGATTTGAAGCTTTCGCTTCACAAACAGGTGGGCCAACATCCTTCCAACAAGGAAGCGCGTATTCCCTTCCGTGTACACCAACACAGATGGCGACCGATAGGAGTGGCGATTACGCACACCTACTCGCGGCTGCCTATCCTGCTGCTGTTCAGTCGCAGGCTAAGTCCTCTGCGCTGAAGAGGCATGTGGCAGATCTCGAGAGTCAAGTCTCGCGACTGACCTCGGATTTGCGTGATGTGAGGGCGAGGGACCGTCAGGGGTATGACCGCCTGAAGCTCCGTTTGGACATCTTAGAGCGACTGGAGATGAGAGACCCGCGTCAAACGCGGAGTACTCTTCGATCACCGAGTCCTCTCGAATTTATCGTATACAGGAAGTCTTTAGGCTTTTTTGTCGCCTGATCGGCAGCGACGCTCGACACACAGTCGACGCCACCATCGGTCTCGTTAGACCGATGTGGATATTTGATCTCTTGTGAATCAACATACCGTTTCATACGATCCACGTAAAATACGGGGTGCGTCTTCATATACGGTGGGAGAGTGAGCCTATAATTTAGGTCTCCAACCTGCTCAACCGCTGTAAATGGCCCAATAAATCGGGGCAATAGCTTAGTAGTACCACCAGGTAGTATATAAATTGCATGTTTAGGTAGGTTAGCAGTACTTGATAGCTCTTTGTCCCCCACACTAAAGTGTTCATTGTTTTTGCGACCATGCTGGTCTGCATATTGTTTTAGCTTGTCCTGTGCGCTTGCCATCGCGTCACGGACTTTACGTGCGATGACTAATCGCTCATCCACAAAGATCTGAGCTTCGCTCACGCTTTTAGCATCCAGCTCGCCGATGACGCCTCCAAGAAATCGTTCATGGGTCGACGCTGTTGACAACACTATAGTGTCATCATCAAGGAGCGCTGGCATTTCTTGCCGTGCCTCCTATGTGAAACCTATAGGTGACGTGACCACTGCTAAATTATCATTGTCGCTAGGGCAACCTTGGCCCTCTTTGGCATTCGCACCGAGCGAAGTGAGGGGCCCTCCCCCACTAAGACTCGGGCTGCGTACAAACGAGACTGGCGTTCGAGGATGACGCAGTCCGTTAATGTAAAACGGTTTTTCACCCATACTGGCATGAACACTGTTATTAATAGCGAACTCCACGAATGGCAATTGCTTTCTTCATCCTTTGGGAGTCGCTATAGTACGTAGCACATCCGCCACGACTCGATTGGCCCGTTCTGTTTGGCCATCGGTCTGGGATGATCGGCTTCTGACATGTGGAGCTTGCTACCCAGCAGCTCGAACACATGTCGCCAAAACCCGACGTAAAACGCGGATCCCGGTCCGATACTATGGACTCGGGCATCCCGTGTAGTCGATACACGTGATCCAGAAACAAGAGGGCAGCCTCTTTTCCTGAGATCTTGGTGCTACATGGTGCCAAATGCACCTTCTTGCTCAGTCTGTCTACAAAGACGACGAGCCCCGTCCTACCTTTACGGGATGAAGTCCAAACTGACCGACTTCCAACATTCAGTTGAAATCGGCAGTGGCTTCAGTGGCGCACTGTTCGAAGGTGCAGGATTTATGCGCTGACACTCTTCGCAAGAGCGGATATAGTTGGCCACCCACCGATATAGGTGGAGCCACCAAAATCCCTCTGACACTCGTAAGAATGTCTTTTCACGGCCCAAATGCCTACTAGATGGCCATAGCACTCGTGAAGTATCATCAGCTTAAGATCTGTGTCATGAGGGACATAGATTCTCAAGGGATCACAGGGTGACAGTTGATGCCATAACAGGCCATCACTGTAACTAAAGCGATATATTTTCGCTTTCAGGTGCGACGGAAGGGTAACATTCTGTCCACCAAAGTGATCCAACAGCAGGCGACAATGTTCGTCCTGACTGTAACAGGTCAAAAGTAATCATGGATACTTTTAGACCAAATATTAAGTATATTACTTAATGTTTACGTGTAACTAGATACCCTGTTACACCATCCCCCGTTTTAGAACGATGTTTACATTTTGTAAAACATCGCCTAAGAGACAGAGAGACTGACGAGCCGTTATAAACGCGCCGCTTTAGTCTACTCAACTCTCATGTCACCGAAACGTGGTAAGGCTGATGGGTCGCCTGCAAAGGCACCCATGCCGTCCAGCACTAAGCGCACGCGCCGCGATTTATCGCAGCCGTCGCAAAGTGCTTCAGGCACTGAGGTGAATCTTCCATCTGGATCAAGAGCCATCTCTCATTGTAGACTACAATGAGACTACTCCATTGCCATCACCCCAAAGTGGAGATGAGCATAGTGCATTGATGGGACATATGTCCCCATCATTTGAGGCACCCGTCCTTGAGGAAGCATCTATGCTACCTACAAGCGAAGGAAAAACCCCGTCGTCTGCGCTTACGAGCGCAGCGACTAAGATTGAGCGCGCTACTTCGAAAGGAGTAGTCGCGACTCAGTCAGATGTAACTTCTCAAGCTGATGTCTTGACAATCCATAATGGAGAGTCAGACTCAGGTGAGTGTGAGCTTAAAGCTCCACCAAGTACACCTTAGGCCTCACTAGCCCGCCGTCGCGAGGGCGCCTACGTGAGTGGTGGCTTGCCACCAATGCCACCTCCATCTGAGTGGATGAACTCGGATGGGTCTAGCGCAGCGCTTTTGCAGCGTGCCACTAAAGACGCTCATAGATCTATAGCGTCATTCCTTTGTGGAAAAAGCAGGGCAAAGCACTTGGTCGTGCTTTCCCAATTTCAGTCGTGCTGCGTTCTAACGAAACAGCCGACGACTATGAAGCTGAACTTCGGAGCCGTGTTACCTTGCATGTAGATGCAACGAAACAATGGTCGCAGCGAATCAGCTTCGCCATGAAGCGTGCGCATGAAATTATGGGTGGTAAGCGACCCCCAATTGATTCTCGCCACGCTTCTTCTGCTATTCCTTCCGGACCTAGCAAAAAGACGCCAGCTGGTGCTGCTTCACATAAGCAGCCACCAGCCCAGGCACGTCAACGCGCAAAGCATCCACAGGCTCCCACAAGTCAAACTCGTTGGGTAACCCTTCCATTGGACAAGGATTTGAAGCTTTCGCTTCACAAACAGGTGGGCCAACATCCTTCCAACAAGGAAGCGCGTATTCCCTTCCGTGTACACCAACACAGATGGCGACCGATAGGAGTGGCGATTACGCACACCTACTCGCGGCTGCCTATCCTGCTGCTGTTCAGTCGCAGGCTAAGTCCTCTGCGCTGAAGAGGCATGTGGCAGATCTCGAGAGTCAAGTCTCGCGACTGACCTCGGATTTGCGTGATGTGAGGGCGAGGGACCGTCAGGGGTATGACCGCCTGAAGCTCCGTTTGGACATCTTAGAGCGACTGGAGATGAGAGACCCGCGTCAAACGCGGAGTACTCTTCGATCACCGAGTCCTCTCGAATTTATCGTATACAGGAAGTCTTTAGGCTTTTTTGTCGCCTGATCGGCAGCGACGCTCGACACACAGTCGACGCCACCATCGGTCTCGTTAGACCGATGTGGATATTTGATCTCTTGTGAATCAACATACCGTTTCATACGATCCACGTAAAATACGGGGTGCGTCTTCATATACGGTGGGAGAGTGAGCCTATAATTTAGGTCTCCAACCTGCTCAACCGCTGTAAATGGCCCAATAAATCGGGGCAATAGCTTAGTAGTACCACCAGGTAGTATATAAATTGCATGTTTAGGTAGGTTAGCAGTACTTGATAGCACTTTGTCCCCCACACTAAAGTGTTCATTGTTTTTGCGACCATGCTGGTCTGCATATTGTTTTAGCTTGTCCTGTGCGCTTGCCATCGCGTCACGGACTTTACGTGCGATGACTAATCGCTCATCCACAAAGATCTGAGCTTCGCTCACGCTTTTAGCATCCAGCTCGCCGATGACGCCTCCAAGAAATCGTTCATGGGTCGACGCTGTTGACAACACTATAGTGTCATCATCAAGGAGCGCTGGCATTTCTTGCCGTGCCTCCTATGTGAAACCTATAGGTGACGTGACCACTGCTAAATTATCATTGTCGCTAGGGCAACCTTGGCTCTCTTTGGCATTCGCACCGAGCGAAGTGAGGGGCCCTCCCCCACTAAGACTCGGGCTGCGTACAAACGAGACTGGCGTTCGAGGATGACGCAGTCCGTTAATGTAAAACGGTTTTTCACCCGTACTGGCATGAACACTTTTATTAATAGCGAACTCCACGAATGGCAATTGCTTTCTTCATTCTTTGGGAGTCGCTATAGTACGTAGCACATCCGCCACGACTCGATTGGCCCGTTCTGTTTGGCCATCGGTCTGGGATGATCGGCTTCTGACATGTGGAGCTTGCTACCCAGCAGCTCGAACACATGTCGCCAAAACCCGACGTAAAACGCGGATCCCGGTCCGATACTATGGACTCGGGCATCCCGTGTAGTCGATACACGTGATCCAGAAACAAGAGGGCAGCCTCTTTTCCTGAGATCTTGGTGCTACATGGTGCCAAATGCACCTTCTTGCTCAGTCTGTCTACAAAGACGACGAGCCCCGTCCTGCCTTTATGGTCAGGCGGTAAGACAAACATGAAGTCCAAACTGAACGACTTCCAACAATCCATTGGAATCGGCAATGGCTTCAGTGGCGTAATGTTTGAAGGTGCAGGATTTATGCGCTGACACTCTTCGCAAGAGCGGATATAGTTGGCCACCCACCGATATAGGTGGGGCCACCAAAATCCCTCTGACACTCGTAAGAATGTCTTTTCACGGCCCAGATGCCCACTAGATGGCGCATCATAGCACTCGTGAAGTATCATCAGCTTGAGATCTGTGTCATGAGGGACATAGATTCTCAAGGGATCACAGGGTGACAGTTGATGCCATAACCGGCTATCACTGTAACTAAAGCGATTTATTTTCGCTTTGAGGTGCGACGGAAGGGTAACCTTCTGTCCACCAAAGTGATCCAGCAGCAGGCGACAATGTTCGTCCTGACTGTAACAGGTCAAAAGTAATCATGGATACTTTTAGACCAAATATTAAGTATATTACTTAATGTTTACGTGTAACTAGATACCCTGTTACACCATCCCCCGTTTTAGAACGATGTTTACATTTTGTAAAACATCGCCTAAGAGACAGAGAGACTGACGAGCCGTTATAAACGCGCCGCTTTAGTCTACTCAACTCTCATGTCACCGAAACGTGGTAAGGCTGATGGGTCGCCTGCAAAGGCACCCATGCCGTCCAGCACTAAGCGCACGCGCCGCGATTTATCGCAGCCGTCGCAAAGTGCTTCAGGCACTGAGGTGAATCTTCCATCTGGATCAAGAGCCATCTCTCATTGTAGACTACAATGAGACTACTCCATTGCCATCACCCCAAAGTGGAGATGAGCATAGTGCATTGATGGGACATATGTCCCCATCATTTGAGGCACCCGTCCTTGAGGAAGCATCTATGCTACCTACAAGCGAAGGAAAAACCCCGTCGTCTGCGCTTACGAGCGCAGCGACTAAGATTGAGCGCGCTACTTCGAAAGGAGTAGTCGCGACTCAGTCAGATGTAACTTCTCAAGCTGATGTCTTGACAATCCATAATGGAGAGTCAGACTCAGGTGAGTGTGAGCTTAAAGCTCCACCAAGTACACCTTAGGCCTCACTAGCCCGCCGTCGCGAGGGCGCCTACGTGAGTGGTGGCTTGCCACCAATGCCACCTCCATCTGAGTGGATGAACTCGGATGGGTCTAGCGCAGCGCTTTTGCAGCGTGCCACTAAAGACGCTCATAGATCTATAGCGTCATTCCTTTGTGGAAAAAGCAGGGCAAAGCACTTGGTCGTGCTTTCCCAATTTCAGTCGTGCTGCGTTCTAACGAAACAGCCGATGACTATGAAGCTGAACTTCGGAGCCGTGTTACCTTGCATGTAGATGCAACGAAACAATGGTCGCAGCGAATCAGCTTCGCCATGAAGCGTGCGCATGAAATTATGGGTGGTAAGCGACCCCCAATTGATTCTCGCCACGCTTCTTCTGCTATTCCTTCCGGACCTAGCAAAAAGACGCCAGCTGGTGCTGCTTCACATAAGCAGCCACCAGCCCAGGCACGTCAACGCGCAAAGCATCCACAGGCTCCCACAAGTCAAACTCGTTGGGTAACCCTTCCATTGGACAAGGATTTGAAGCTTTCGCTTCACAAACAGGTGGGCCAACATCCTTCCAACAAGGAAGCGCGTATTCCCTTCCGTGTACACCAACACAGATGGCGACCGATAGGAGTGGCGATTACGCACACCTACTCGCGGCTGCCTATCCTGCTGCTGTTCAGTCGCAGGCTAAGTCCTCTGCGCTGAAGAGGCATGTGGCAGATCTCGAGAGTCAAGTCTCGCGACTGACCTCGGATTTGCGTGATGTGAGGGCGAGGGACCGTCAGGGGTATGACCGCCTGAAGCTCCGTTTGGACATCTTAGAGCGACTGGAGATGAGAGACCCGCGTCAAACGCGGAGTACTCTTCGATCACCGAGTCCTCTCGAATTTATCGTATACAGGAAGTCTTTAGGCTTTTTT
>CANTFK010000402.1:0-57274 GCA_947646735.1 Peronospora farinosa
AAAGGTCAGGTGGTTGATACCCCTGAAACACGAAGGAAAAGGCCAGGGAAAGGCCAGGGATAAGCTCCCTGAAGAATTTGGCTCTAAGTCCACTCTCGACAAGGTCGATCGAGTGGCCACCTACCTGCCCACCGAGTGAAGCATATCCACTCGAGGCCCCACAGGTCTACCTCCCTCAAGGCAGACGTCTACATCTTCACCAAGTCTCCGAAGTGTGCAACCCGCCAGCCGACGGGTACACGAGGTGAGAAGAAGGTCCATACGAGGCATCGCAGTACCCCCTCCGACGGTCGGCAGTCCGGCACAGTGAGTGGTTTGGGGTCTTATCATACAATTTTGAGAACCCACTCCACCACAATGGTGGGCGTGCCCGGATCTTCGGAAGACGCGGGATTTCACCGCGAGTCCCAAAACGATAAAGATGTTCATGTCAAGAAGGAGCACAAGACCGAAGAGCCACTGGAAGACCGATCGCCAGTGACTCAAGAAGAAAAAAACCAAGGATCGAAGGACCGACCGGGCCTTGGTAGAGGCCCGGTCAACATGTTCGAGGTTGAACTTATTGAAGAAAAACCTAAATACCCTCCCTATTTCCTCGTAGAGGACACTTTGGGTCATGATGCCTATCATGATCCAGAGGACCATCAGTCGACGGTGAAAACCGAGAGGCTAAGGTCCTCTAACAAACAAAAAACAAAGATCGCGCAGTCCAAGCCGACAAAGTTCCCGATAAAGGCACCCAGAAAAACCAAGTCGATAGGCCCCGAGAAGTCAGGACTGGCATCATGGTCAGACGCTGACGTCACGAGGGCCTACCACCAACGCAAGCTGAACGCGTTCCTGGAGAGCGACCCCGTCGTGAAGACTCTCGAGATACGGCAGCTGGGTCAACTCACTGGGCCAGTGTCAACCCTGCCACGGCTGCACTCCGTCACGGACGCGATCACAGCGCTGGTCACCCTTCTTCGTGAAGCGAACATGGTCGCAGGTCGGTTCGACCCGGACGACCTGCTATCCCTGGGGTTCGACAGAATCACTACAACGTTAGAGCATATGCACAAGCGTCTGTAGATCCTGGTGGGTACCACACCAGCAACGGAACACCCACCTCTGGTGACACCTACACACATGCGGTTCAAGGACAGCCAGATGACGCTTCAAGACATCACGGTGGGTCCCCACATGTACGGAACCGCCGGCCACCCAGGGGCGAATCAAGACCCATCTCAACGCCGGATGCCAAGCGGCCAGAGGGAAGCAGCACCGTGGTCCCAGGATCGTCCTCAACTAGGTCGGTCACTAGGATGCCCCTAGGTCCTACTGGGGCGGCGCTGCTCCAGGCCCGAGCGCGCAGCGCGGAGCAGGAACCACGGGTTCTCGGATCGGCGACGCGTGGCAAGAATGAAAATCATTCCGATTTTCAGCCAATGGGAAATCAGCAAGGGAAAAAATTGGAATTTGCTCTGCCCCGTGACGAAGATGATGGGGGGGAAGGACCTCCCTACCCGGTAGGTGATCTGCAGACCCTCTTCGACGTGGCGATGGCAAGATTCTTGAATGAACGCCAAGTATTGCAAGCACACCCTAACGATAATGCAGCAGGAGGAAGACCAGAGGTGCAAAGGACGACCGCTCACCATGACCAGCATCCAGGCATACAAATGCCAAGAGGCCACACGATGACCGACGTCGATATGGAATCCGTCGGTTCCTGTGAGTTCGACCCAGACAACATGGATTTGAGGGGACCTCAGTCGATGATGGCGAACGCAGCGCTGGGGAAGATGCCAAATATGGTCCCTCGCATCAAACTCTCGGCGACCTCGGATTTTAAAGAATTCCATGGAAGAGACCAAGACGAAGACAAAGCGCGCAGATGGGTATCAACGGTCAAGACAGCATTTATAAGAGACCAAGCACAGATGATGAACGATGTCTCGTTTTTGGAGGATTGCTGACTGGACCGGCACAGAATTGGTACCGTCAACTGGGTCGCTCAGTCCGAGGAAACTGGAAGGACTTAATCCAAGAGTTCATGATTTGGTTCTGTGGCACGGGGGTACCTGTCGCCCGTCAGAACTACCATGCGAAAGAAAAGGTCGGAAGAGACCCCGCTGGATTATTTGTACCCCTGAATGTGCTTGGACTCAGAGCGAAGATAAAGATTAAGGATGGGTCGCCCAAGGTTCAGAAGGATCATGTCGATCACTACGTTTTGACGGTGGACGACCCAGAGCTAGCAGACAAGTTGACTATGTTGCGTCTGGCGGATGTGGAAGAATGGGAGGAAGTATTGACAGCATGTCAGCGGACGAAAGCAAGACGAGGCAAGATGTTGTTTGGATCAAACAAGTTACGTCAGAAGGCACCGGCATTACCAGATAGACCGAGAGATATGAACCGCCGCTCTATACATGCAGTTCGGGCGCCCCTCAAAGACTCGAGCTCTGAAGACTCCAGCCTAGACTCTTCGGAGAACGAAGGAGATTTAAGACGAGTCTACCTTATGGAGAAAGAAGCAGGGAGGGACCCAAGTGTGAGTTTCTCAAAGAATCTACCAACCAGGGAGGCCGACCAACATCACCAGGCAGTAGACCAGCGACCCGGCTCATCATCAGCGACCCCGAACACGAGATGCGCATATTGCGGGTCCAAGAAACACGTAGATCTGAATTGCTGGAAAAGATTGACCTGCGACCGTTGTGGAAGGAAGGGTCATCCATCAGATCGCTGCCTGTTTGTATGCCGGGGTTGTGGAGAGATTCACGAGATTGGGAAGTGCCAGATGGAGGGATTCTACCATTTGTTCCGTCAATGGTACAACCCAGCCAAGCATGCAGGGATGTTCCCGGAGAAACTCGAGAAGATGGCAAATTAGGACGCTCGCCAGGTTTGAATCTGGTACGAGCCGAGCGTTCTAGTTGTTGTATCTTTGCATATGTGGAGAAACAGTCCAAGGAGGAAACGGGTATTCCAGTTAAGATTGGAAATACATCGAAGATTGGAAATTACCCTGTGGTCCATGATGCTTCTTATAATAAGCCTTACAATTTTGTTCGAGAAAATGCAGTAATGGAGTTGGACTTATTGCGAGGCGTGTCTAGGGGTACTGATAATACCACGCCCCACTAAATGTTTCAGGCAAGCGAAAGCCTCTGGAAAGGTCAACAACGACCATCCAAATTTGTTATTCGATACTGGTGCCGAGATACCATTCTGGATATCGCCTTTGCTCGTAAGGTAGGTTGCCAAATTGATGAAAGTGAACGACAAAAATGTATTGGTATTAAAGAAGTCGTATACACCACGGAGGGACGCACTCGCATCAAGGTCACTCTGAATGGGAACTTGGTGTACATCTTTAAGGTGTGGGTAGGCCATATGGTAGGCCAGGATGCAATATTGAGGATGGACTTCATGGTCCCAGCCGGTATCCGGTTAGACTTGGCCGACGGAACTCTTTGCCTCCCCGATTGAGCTCGAGTACAATTGACCGGGCGAAGGACGCTGTACAATACTCGAGTATCGGATGTGAAATTGGGTCGGTATGTACAGATATCCGTTGGAGGATGTACGGAAGTGCCTTTCAAAAGTTCGATCTCAGATCAGTGGAAATTGTGGGTCACGAGAGGAGAACGATGGGTGACCACCATGATACAAGGGAAAGGACGTCGACAGATTTTGAAGATAACCAATGTCAGCCCTCGCCCCTTAACATTGCATGAAGATACCAAGTTAGGTATGTGGTTGACTAGGGAGCAAGTTCCGAGAACGCCAGGGTTTGTCTCGGTAGGCTCTCGAAGATATTCGGAATGGCTAAATCTGGCTTACGAATCTACCACTGACCAAGTCGACCATCAGGCCGACCCAATAGAAGAGGAAGAGGGGCCACTAGTGGAGAGACCAGAGTATAAGACTCCGTCACACATCTTACAGCGACCAGCGGCCCCAATCCCAATGATTAATATGATGCACCAACCGATACCCGACAGAGAAGAACAACCGTGCGAAGAGAGGGTGAATTGGCAGGAGGGGGACCGCCCAAAAGCGGAGGGTATTTAAGAAGACTTACATGCAGTGAAAACCACCATTGAGGAGGAAGCCAAACTGGTAGACTTGCTACAGGCAGATGACCAGGTGTGTTCTTTCGAGAGTGGGGAACTTTGAGCCGAAGACATAAGGCCAGGGTGGGCGGTCGTACCGGAAGTGGACCCCTCATCTGAAGGCATTGCGTTAGAAGATATACAGATTCCTGATCCAGATGGGAACACTCCCGAAGAGGTGGACAGGTTGCGACAAATAATATGGAAGAAACTACATCTGCTGATGGGCAAAGGTAACGCCTTACCCCCGGCCGCCCGAGGAGCGATATGCGATATCGATGTAGGGAACGCAAGACCGATCGCGCAACGCGTACGGAAAGTGGCCCCTCAATTCAGAGAGAAGCTAGCCGACCTGATCAAGGGACTGTTATCAGCAAAGATCATTCAGCCTTCCACCTCGCCATGGGCCAGCCCAATTGTGATTATCGCAGAAGAATGGGGTCGATATTCGATTGTGTATCGACTATCGGTTGGTGAATGATCTCACCCATCTTTTGGTATACCCTATGCCGTTGATTAACGAATTACAGGAAGACTTGGACGGAGCTTTATGGTACTGTTCTCTTGATATGGCGAGTGGTTTTTGGGTCGTCAGTATGACCGAAAGGGCGAGACTAATCTCAGCTTTCGTTACCCCACTGGGATTATTTGAATGGCTTCGGATGCCTTTTGGGCTTAAGAATGCGCCTCAGATATATCAAAGGTTGTTGGATAATGCGTTATATGGATTCTTACGGATTTCGCCAGGGGCTGCCACAGAGGAAACAGAGGATTTGTTTGCAACAGGTGAACCAGATGCAAAATCGGGCCTCTCGATATTGGTTCGACGATCATACATTGACGATATACTTGTTCCTGCCGAATCGTGGGACGTATTATGCCAGAAAGTGGAGCGGCTGCTAGACGTGTGTGATTATTGTAATTTGTCGGTCAGTGCCGTCAAGAGTACGTGGGGATGTCGGAAGGTCGAGTATCTTGGACATCGAGTTTCTAAAGAGGGACTAGAGGCCCACCCAAAAGATCTTCAGTCTTTGGTCGACCTTCCTCTACCGACAACGCTGAAGGCTATGCAATCCTTTCTGGGAAGCCTGAATTACTACAGCAGATACATCGAAGATTATGCCGTATACGCGTCGATCCTTTACGAACTGAGAGAGGTGGATTTTAACGCTTGGAGGTGCAAATTGAAGGCTAACGAGGAAGTGGCGGCCCAGGAAGACGACAAAGAAAAATGGTCGAAGGTACAAGTAGCGTTTGCCATGCTCAAGAACAAGATTGCTACGGCGCCCATCCTACGACATTTCGACCCGGCTAGGGAGGTGATCATCATTGTCTACGCAAGTGATTGGGCTATCTCGGCGTCGTTGGTGCAGAATTACGACGGCCTATATATGCCGGTAATGTTTACGAGCCGAACCCTCAAGTCAAACGAGGTGAACTATAGCACAGTGGAAAAGGAAGTGCTGGCGTTGTTACGGATATTGGAAACTTGCTTCACGATGTTGGTCACCCGACCCATCAAGGTTCTGACGAGGCATTCTGCACTAGCCTGGCTAGTGAAGTCTTCGGGGTTGCAAGGTAGCTTAGGAAATTGGGCCGCTCTTTTGTCACAGTGGACTTTGGAGATTGTGAAATGCAAGAAAGGCGAAGACCAGGTACTGGGGGCGTTAGCAGATGCATCGAAATATCTCGACAAGTCTACAGTGAATGAAGTTGAATATGAGGGCATGTTACTGGATTTTGACCTGATGGAGTCAATGGAGCGACGGCGGTTGATTATTTGTGGAGACTCCAATTTGGTTATAAGACAGATGCGTGGAGAGATTGAATGCAAAGCTTCAGGTTTATCCCCGTTGCTGGCCAAGGCGTTGAGTAATCTCCGGTCGTGGCCCACCCACGCAGTCTTACACGTGAAACGAGACTGGAATTAGAGCGGAGACCAGTTGGCAGTGCGGCTTTACATCAGCAGCAAGGGGTCGAGTCGATACCAAGAGGATAGTGGTCAGGTCTAGAAACAATCAATCGGCTGCCAGAGGTGTTGTTCCCTAGAGACTGGGGTCAGTCGGTCCAGGTATCTGCGGTGACGAGATCACGGTCCCCTGTCAGAATATCGGGATAGGTCATGCAAGAAGATGTGGTACAACAACTCCGGATGGATAGGATCCGAGATGTGCAAGAAGAGGAGAGCTGGGTACGCGAGTTGAATGCATATTTGAATGGAGACTGGAATGACTTGTCGGTGGAAGCGGCTCGAACTTGCAGCAAAATGTCGGAAGACTACGAGATAAGTGAAGAAGGACTGCTAGTGTACTGCCCCGGTCAGAGAATCGAGGGGGACGACCGAGACATAACTGCCAGATTGGTGATACCTGAGAGTCTCCAAGCCGACGTCCTCCATCATTATCATACGAGTTTGGAAGGTGGCCATCAAGGAATCGGGCGTGCTTATCATCGGATCCGACGATATTGTCATTGGAGGGGTCTGTTCCGGAGTGTGCAGAAATATGTGGGTCAGTGCATGGATTGCGAGACTGGGAAAGGGTGGCCCACTTTACAAGGGAAGTCTCCGGGGAATGTTGAAGCGACGTACCCCTTCCAAATTATCGCGATGGACCACATACCCTCTCTCCCCAAGTCGCATAAAGGAAATACGGAACTACTGATCTGGGTCGACCTGTTCACAGGTAATGTGATGGCTAAAGCAAGTGCGTCACGGACAGCCCAGACAGTAGCTGAGGAATATGAAGAATGCGTTTTCCGCCGTTTTGGTGCCAGTGAGACGATCCGTCACGATCGGGAACCGGGGTTTATGTCGGACTTCTTCCGAGCGCTCAGTCGTATGGTGGGTCAACGTCAGAGAGCAACCATGGCCTACCGACCTCAAGCGAACGGCACTGCGGAGAGAATGGTCCAGACTCCAACAAGATCGCTCAAGATGTATGTGGCCGACGTGGGACAGCGAGACTGGCATGAATGCGCGGAACGTTTAGCGTTCGCGTTAAACACGGCTCAAGACAGAGTGCGGGAGGAAACACTGTTCTATCTGGTCCATGGATGGGATTCTAGGAAGGGTATGCTAAGAAATTGGCCCACCTCTGGCACGGACCATTCCGAGTTCGGGAATTGGTCGGAGATCATGCAGTACGTTTGGAACTAGGAGGCACAGAATATAGACTATTCCCAATCGTGTACATCTACAAGCTCAAGCCCGTCAGAGAATTCCCCGATCGACCGAACAGCGAGCTGAAGGTGGATGGAACGGATCGAGTCGACTTTGACGAATGTCTGCTACCCGAAGACAGCTGGGTGCGGGAATTGGAAGAGGGCGAGTATGAAGTCGAAGAAATTTTAGAGAGCCGTACAGGTATGAAACTCGGTATGAACGGTAGAAACGAGAATTCCTCGTGCAATGGAAGGGACACCCTGACCCCTCGTGGGTGAAGGAAGTGGATCTTAATTGCGGAGAATAACTCCGCACTTCGAGTGCAAGAAGACAAGCCATTCCCGCTTCGAAGTAATGCAAAATCATGAAAACTAGCGAACTATACCAAGATCCTTAAAGGTAGACCTGGTAGACCTGGTCCTTATTGGTTGACCGGTACCTCGTTGGTCGACTTGGGTCTCCTATAGGGAGACCTTCACTTTTCACGAGTCCGATGTATAGAAGAATGAAGAAAAAAAGAAAAAAGGAGAAGGACTGACAAGAATCCCAATAAACAGAGGAAAGTATGGCAGAGGATATGGAAGATGGACAGACTCTCAAAAATAGGATCGAAGAGAACGATGTGTTGGTGTTTATAGGAAAACCTTAAAGGGAGGCCCAAACTTACTCTTGAGGCGCGGGACTATAGTTTCAAGATGGGGCACGGAAGACATGGCTGGAACGACACGAGTTAGAGATGGACGACCAACAAAGAGGACAGTAAAGGACCTACGTGACGAAGGAAGTGAAGACATGCGCGTGCTCAATCCGTTGTACGGCTGAGCAAGTGCAGGGGCGGCTGTGGTGAAGTGCTGTCTTTGCGATATGGGGATCCCAGAATCCAGTTGGATTCGGAGTATAGACCGTGGGTCAGGGACAGGAGACCAGAAAGATAGGGGCCTCAAAGGGGAGCGACCGTTGGCGGAGAACAATCTGCAGGACCCACAGAAGAAAAATCAGTATCAAGGTACCGGTTAGCTGGTGCCGAAGAAAGTGGACCATGACCTTCCATTGATCGACCCGGTTCCTCGTTGGTAGGCCCAGGCCCCTCATCGGTCGACCCGGTCTCTCGTTGGTAGCCCTGGGTCCCTCATTGGTCGACCCGGAAGATCTGGATCCCTCATTGGTCGACTCGGTCTTTGGGTGGTAGACCTGGGCCCCTCATTGGTAGACTCTGCCTCTCGTTGATAGACCTGGGTTATCGGCGATCGACCTTGGCCCTTCGGGGTTCAGCCACTCCGGACCAGTTAACACAAGAATCAGACCAGTCGACGCAAGGAATTAGAGCTTCAGGCAAGGATAGAGTAAAGGAGTTAAAAGGATAGGACCTTTTAAATACTACTCAATTTGCGATCTACGTGGCACGACTCCGTCACCCAAGAAGAACTTGCTCTAAGTTACTCACTGTTCCGGGAAGGGATATATTTTGGCCCCCCGTCGAAGACAGTTGTGTAGCGAAGTTCAAGTGCGCATAGAGCTCCAGGATATATTTGGCCTATGAGCTCGTTCGAGTAGCAACACCCCCCAAGACCCACTATCGGAAGCGGTCTCCCTCACCTCAAGGTCCGGGAGCAACGTAAAGTTCAGGTGGTTGATACCCCTGAAACACGAAGGAAAAGGCCAGGGAAAGGCCAGGGATAAGCTCCCTGAAGAATTTGGCTCTAAGTCCACTCTCGACAAGGTCGATCGAGTGGCCACCTACCTGCCCACCGAGTGAAGCATATCCACTCGAGGCCCCCCAGGTCTACCTCCCTCAAGGCAGACGTCTACATCTTCACCAAGTCTCCGAAGTGTGCAACCCGCCAGCCGACGGGTACACGAGGTGAGAAGAAGGTCCATACGAGGCATCGCAGTACCCCCTCCGACGGTCGGCAGTCCGGCACAGTGAGTGGTTTGGGGTCTTATCATACAATTTTGAGAACCCACTCCACCACAATGGTGGGCGTGCCCGGATCTTCGGAAGACGCGGGATTTCACCGCGAGTCCCAAAACGATAAAGATGTTCATGTCAAGAAGGAGCACAAGACCGAAGAGCCACTGGAAGACCGATCGCCAGTGACTCAAGAAGAAAAAAACCAAGGATCGAAGGACCGACCGGGCCTTGGTAGAGGCCCGGTCAACATGTTCGAGGTTGAACTTATTGAAGAAAAACCTAAATACCCTCCCTATTTCCTCGTAGAGGACACTTTGGGTCATGATGCCTATCATGATCCAGAGGACCATCAGTCGACGGTGAAAACCGAGAGGCTAAGGTCCTCTAACAAACAAAAAACAAAGATCGCGCAGTCCAAGCCGACAAAGTTCCCGATAAAGGCACCCAGAAAAACCAAGTCGATAGGCCCCGAGAAGTCAGGACTGGCATCATGGTCAGACGCTGACGTCACGAGGGCCTACCACCAACGCAAGCTGAACGCGTTCCTGGAGAGCGACCCCGTCGTGAAGACTCTCGAGATACGGCAGCTGGGTCAACTCACTGGGCCAGTGTCAACCCTGCCACGGCTGCACTCCGTCACGGACGCGATCACAGCGCTGGTCACCCTTCTTCGTGAAGCGAACATGGTCGCAGGTCGGTTCGACCCGGACGACCTGCTATCCCTGGGGTTCGACAGAATCACTACAACGTTAGAGCATATGCACAAGCGTCTGTAGATCCTGGTGGGTACCACACCAGCAACGGAACACCCACCTCTGGTGACACCTACACACATGCGGTTCAAGGACAGCCAGATGACGCTTCAAGACATCACGGTGGGTCCCCACATGTACGGAACCGCCGGCCACCCAGGGGCGAATCAAGACCCATCTCAACGCCGGATGCCAAGCGGCCAGAGGGAAGCAGCACCGTGGTCCCAGGATCGTCCTCAACTAGGTCGGTCACTAGGATGCCCCTAGGTCCTACTGGGGCGGCGCTGCTCCAGGCCCGAGCGCGCAGCGCGGAGCAGGAACCACGGGTTCTCGGATCGGCGACGCGTGGCAAGAATGAAAATCATTCCGATTTTCAGCCAATGGGAAATCAGCAAGGGAAAAAATTGGAATTTGCTCTGCCCCGTGACGAAGATGATGGGGGGAAGGACCTCCCTACCCGGTAGGTGATCTGCAGACCCTCTTCGACGTGGCGATGGCAAGATTCTTGAATGAACGCCAAGTATTGCAAGCACACCCTAACGATAATGCAGCAGGAGGAAGACCAGAGGTGCAAAGGACGACCGCTCACCATGACCAGCATCCAGGCATACAAATGCCAAGAGGCCACACGATGACCGACGTCGATATGGAATCCGTCGGTTCCTGTGAGTTCGACCCAGACAACATGGATTTGAGGGGACCTCAGTCGATGATGGCGAACGCAGCGCTGGGGAAGATGCCAAATATGGTCCCTCGCATCAAACTCTCGGCGACCTCGGATTTTAAAGAATTCCATGGAAGAGACCAAGACGAAGACAAAGCGCGCAGATGGGTATCAACGGTCAAGACAGCATTTATAAGAGACCAAGCACAGATGATGAACGATGTCTCGTTTTTGGAGGATTGCTGACTGGACCGGCACAGAATTGGTACCGTCAACTGGGTCGCTCAGTCCGAGGAAACTGGAAGGACTTAATCCAAGAGTTCATGATTTGGTTCTGTGGCACGGGGGTACCTGTCGCCCGTCAGAACTACCATGCGAAAGAAAAGGTCGGAAGAGACCCCGCTGGATTATTTGTACCCCTGAATGTGCTTGGACTCAGAGCGAAGATAAAGATTAAGGATGGGTCGCCCAAGGTTCAGAAGGATCATGTCGATCACTACGTTTTGACGGTGGACGACCCAGAGCTAGCAGACAAGTTGACTATGTTGCGTCTGGCGGATGTGGAAGAATGGGAGGAAGTATTGACAGCATGTCAGCGGACGAAAGCAAGACGAGGCAAGATGTTGTTTGGATCAAACAAGTTACGTCAGAAGGCACCGGCATTACCAGATAGACCGAGAGATATGAACCGCCGCTCTATACATGCAGTTCGGGCGCCCCTCAAAGACTCGAGCTCTGAAGACTCCAGCCTAGACTCTTCGGAGAACGAAGGAGATTTAAGACGAGTCTACCTTATGGAGAAAGAAGCAGGGAGGGACCCAAGTGTGAGTTTCTCAAAGAATCTACCAACCAGGGAGGCCGACCAACATCACCAGGCAGTAGACCAGCGACCCGGCTCATCATCAGCGACCCCGAACACGAGATGCGCATATTGCGGGTCCAAGAAACACGTAGATCTGAATTGCTGGAAAAGATTGACCTGCGACCGTTGTGGAAGGAAGGGTCATCCATCAGATCGCTGCCTGTTTGTATGCCGGGGTTGTGGAGAGATTCACGAGATTGGGAAGTGCCAGATGGAGGGATTCTACCATTTGTTCCGTCAATGGTACAACCCAGCCAAGCATGCAGGGATGTTCCCGGAGAAACTCGAGAAGATGGCAAATTAGGACGCTCGCCAGGTTTGAATCTGGTAAGAGCCGAGCGTTCTAGTTGTTGTATCTTTGCATATGTGGAGAAACAGTCCAAGGAGGAAACGGGTATTCCAGTTAAGATTGGAAATACATCGAAGATTGGAAATTACCCTGTGGTCCATGATGCTTCTTATAATAAGCCTTACAATTTTGTTCGAGAAAATGCAGTAATGGAGTTGGACTTATTGCGAGGCGTGTCTAGGGGTACTGATAATACCACGCCCCACTAAATGTTTCAGGCAAGCGAAAGCCTCTGGAAAGGTCAACAACGACCATCCAAATTTGTTATTCGATACTGGTGCCGAGATACCATTCTGGATATCGCCTTTGCTCGTAAGGTAGGTTGCCAAATTGATGAAAGTGAACGACAAAAATGTATTGGTATTAAAGAAGTCGTATACACCACGGAGGGACGCACTCGCATCAAGGTCACTCTGAATGGGAACTTGGTGTACATCTTTAAGGTGTGGGTAGGCCATATGGTAGGCCAGGATGCAATATTGAGGATGGACTTCATGGTCCCAGCCGGTATCCGGTTAGACTTGGCCGACGGAACTCTTTGCCTCCCCGATTGAGCTCGAGTACAATTGACCGGGCGAAGGACGCTGTACAATACTCGAGTATCGGATGTGAAATTGGGTCGGTATGTACAGATATCCGTTGGAGGATGTACGGAAGTGCCTTTCAAAAGTTCGATCTCAGATCAGTGGAAATTGTGGGTCACGAGAGGAGAACGATGGGTGACCACCATGATACAAGGGAAAGGACGTCGACAGATTTTGAAGATAACCAATGTCAGCCCTCGCCCCTTAACATTGCATGAAGATACCAAGTTAGGTATGTGGTTGACTAGGGAGCAAGTTCCGAGAACGCCAGGGTTTGTCTCGGTAGGCTCTCGAAGATATTCGGAATGGCTAAATCTGGCTTACGAATCTACCACTGACCAAGTCGACCATCAGGCCGACCCAATAGAAGAGGAAGAGGGGCCACTAGTGGAGAGACCAGAGTATAAGACTCCGTCACACATCTTACAGCGACCAGCGGCCCCAATCCCAATGATTAATATGATGCACCAACCGATACCCGACAGAGAAGAACAACCGTGCGAAGAGAGGGTGAATTGGCAGGAGGGGACCGCCCAAAAGCGGAGGGTATTTAAGAAGACTTACATGCAGTGAAAACCACCATTGAGGAGGAAGCCAAACTGGTAGACTTGCTACAGGCAGATGACCAGGTGTGTTCTTTCGAGAGTGGGGAACTTTGAGCCGAAGACATAAGGCCAGGGTGGGCGGTCGTACCGGAAGTGGACCCCTCATCTGAAGGCATTGCGTTAGAAGATATACAGATTCCTGATCCAGATGGGAACACTCCCGAAGAGGTGGACAGGTTGCGACAAATAATATGGAAGAAACTACATCTGCTGATGGGCAAAGGTAACGCCTTACCCCCGGCCGCCCGAGGAGCGATATGCGATATCGATGTAGGGAACGCAAGACCGATCGCGCAACGCGTACGGAAAGTGGCCCCTCAATTCAGAGAGAAGCTAGCCGACCTGATCAAGGGACTGTTATCAGCAAAGATCATTCAGCCTTCCACCTCGCCATGGGCCAGCCCAATTGTGATTATCGCAGAAGAATGGGGTCGATATTCGATTGTGTATCGACTATCGGTTGGTGAATGATCTCACCCATCTTTTGGTATACCCTATGCCGTTGATTAACGAATTACAGGAAGACTTGGACGGAGCTTTATGGTACTGTTCTCTTGATATGGCGAGTGGTTTTTGGGTCGTCAGTATGACCGAAAGGGCGAGACTAATCTCAGCTTTCGTTACCCCACTGGGATTATTTGAATGGCTTCGGATGCCTTTTGGGCTTAAGAATGCGCCTCAGATATATCAAAGGTTGTTGGATAATGCGTTATATGGATTCTTACGGATTTCGCCAGGGGCTGCCACAGAGGAAACAGAGGATTTGTTTGCAACAGGTGAACCAGATGCAAAATCGGGCCTCTCGATATTGGTTCGACGATCATACATTGACGATATACTTGTTCCTGCCGAATCGTGGGACGTATTATGCCAGAAAGTGGAGCGGCTGCTAGACGTGTGTGATTATTGTAATTTGTCGGTCAGTGCCGTCAAGAGTACGTGGGGATGTCGGAAGGTCGAGTATCTTGGACATCGAGTTTCTAAAGAGGGACTAGAGGCCCACCCAAAAGATCTTCAGTCTTTGGTCGACCTTCCTCTACCGACAACGCTGAAGGCTATGCAATCCTTTCTGGGAAGCCTGAATTACTACAGCAGATACATCGAAGATTATGCCGTATACGCGTCGATCCTTTACGAACTGAGAGAGGTGGATTTTAACGCTTGGAGGTGCAAATTGAAGGCTAACGAGGAAGTGGCGGCCCAGGAAGACGACAAAGAAAAATGGTCGAAGGTACAAGTAGCGTTTGCCATGCTCAAGAACAAGATTGCTACGGCGCCCATCCTACGACATTTCGACCCGGCTAGGGAGGTGATCATCATTGTCTACGCAAGTGATTGGGCTATCTCGGCGTCGTTGGTGCAGAATTACGACGGCCTATATATGCCGGTAATGTTTACGAGCCGAACCCTCAAGTCAAACGAGGTGAACTATAGCACAGTGGAAAAGGAAGTGCTGGCGTTGTTACGGATATTGGAAACTTGCTTCACGATGTTGGTCACCCGACCCATCAAGGTTCTGACGAGGCATTCTGCACTAGCCTGGCTAGTGAAGTCTTCGGGGTTGCAAGGTAGCTTAGGAAATTGGGCCGCTCTTTTGTCACAGTGGACTTTGGAGATTGTGAAATGCAAGAAAGGCGAAGACCAGGTACTGGGGGCGTTAGCAGATGCATCGAAATATCTCGACAAGTCTACAGTGAATGAAGTTGAATATGAGGGCATGTTACTGGATTTTGACCTGATGGAGTCAATGGAGCGACGGCGGTTGATTATTTGTGGAGACTCCAATTTGGTTATAAGACAGATGCGTGGAGAGATTGAATGCAAAGCTTCAGGTTTATCCCCGTTGCTGGCCAAGGCGTTGAGTAATCTCCGGTCGTGGCCCACCCACGCAGTCTTACACGTGAAACGAGACTGGAATTAGAGCGGAGACCAGTTGGCAGTGCGGCTTTACATCAGCAGCAAGGGGTCGAGTCGATACCAAGAGGATAGTGGTCAGGTCTAGAAACAATCAATCGGCTGCCAGAGGTGTTGTTCCCTAGAGACTGGGGTCAGTCGGTCCAGGTATCTGCGGTGACGAGATCACGGTCCCCTGTCAGAATATCGGGATAGGTCATGCAAGAAGATGTGGTACAACAACTCCGGATGGATAGGATCCGAGATGTGCAAGAAGAGGAGAGCTGGGTACGCGAGTTGAATGCATATTTGAATGGAGACTGGAATGACTTGTCGGTGGAAGCGGCTCGAACTTGCAGCAAAATGTCGGAAGACTACGAGATAAGTGAAGAAGGACTGCTAGTGTACTGCCCCGGTCAGAGAATCGAGGGGGACGACCGAGACATAACTGCCAGATTGGTGATACCTGAGAGTCTCCAAGCCGACGTCCTCCATCATTATCATACGAGTTTGGAAGGTGGCCATCAAGGAATCGGGCGTGCTTATCATCGGATCCGACGATATTGTCATTGGAGGGGTCTGTTCCGGAGTGTGCAGAAATATGTGGGTCAGTGCATGGATTGCGAGACTGGGAAAGGGTGGCCCACTTTACAAGGGAAGTCTCCGGGGAATGTTGAAGCGACGTACCCCTTCCAAATTATCGCGATGGACCACATACCCTCTCTCCCCAAGTCGCATAAAGGAAATACGGAACTACTGATCTGGGTCGACCTGTTCACAGGTAATGTGATGGCTAAAGCAAGTGCGTCACGGACAGCCCAGACAGTAGCTGAGGAATATGAAGAATGCGTTTTCCGCCGTTTTGGTGCCAGTGAGACGATCCGTCACGATCGGGAACCGGGGTTTATGTCGGACTTCTTCCGAGCGCTCAGTCGTATGGTGGGTCAACGTCAGAGAGCAACCATGGCCTACCGACCTCAAGCGAACGGCACTGCGGAGAGAATGGTCCAGACTCCAACAAGATCGCTCAAGATGTATGTGGCCGACGTGGGACAGCGAGACTGGCATGAATGCGCGGAACGTTTAGCGTTCGCGTTAAACACGGCTCAAGACAGAGTGCGGGAGGAAACACTGTTCTATCTGGTCCATGGATGGGATTCTAGGAAGGGTATGCTAAGAAATTGGCCCACCTCTGGCACGGACCATTCCGAGTTCGGGAATTGGTCGGAGATCATGCAGTACGTTTGGAACTAGGAGGCACAGAATATAGACTATTCCCAATCGTGTACATCTACAAGCTCAAGCCCGTCAGAGAATTCCCCGATCGACCGAACAGCGAGCTGAAGGTGGATGGAACGGATCGAGTCGACTTTGACGAATGTCTGCTACCCGAAGACAGCTGGGTGCGGGAATTGGAAGAGGGCGAGTATGAAGTCGAAGAAATTTTAGAGAGCCGTACAGGTATGAAACTCGGTATGAACGGTAGAAACGAGAATTCCTCGTGCAATGGAAGGGACACCCTGACCCCTCGTGGGTGAAGGAAGTGGATCTTAATTGCGGAGAATAACTCCGCACTTCGAGTGCAAGAAGACAAGCCATTCCCGCTTCGAAGTAATGCAAAATCATGAAAACTAGCGAACTATACCAAGATCCTTAAAGGTAGACCTGGTAGACCTGGTCCTTATTGGTTGACCGGTACCTCGTTGGTCGACTTGGGTCTCCTATAGGGAGACCTTCACTTTTCACGAGTCCGATGTATAGAAGAATGAAGAAAAAAAGAAAAAAGGAGAAGGACTGACAAGAATCCCAATAAACAGAGGAAAGTATGGCAGAGGATATGGAAGATGGACAGACTCTCAAAAATAGGATCGAAGAGAACGATGTGTTGGTGTTTATAGGAAAACCTTAAAGGGAGGCCCAAACTTACTCTTGAGGCGCGGGACTATAGTTTCAAGATGGGGCACGGAAGACATGGCTGGAACGACACGAGTTAGAGATGGACGACCAACAAAGAGGACAGTAAAGGACCTACGTGACGAAGGAAGTGAAGACATGCGCGTGCTCAATCCGTTGTACGGCTGAGCAAGTGCAGGGGCGGCTGTGGTGAAGTGCTGTCTTTGCGATATGGGGATCCCAGAATCCAGTTGGATTCGGAGTATAGACCGTGGGTCAGGGACAGGAGACCAGAAAGATAGGGGCCTCAAAGGGGAGCGACCGTTGGCGGAGAACAATCTGCAGGACCCACAGAAGAAAAATCAGTATCAAGGTACCGGTTAGCTGGTGCCGAAGAAAGTGGACCATGACCTTCCATTGATCGACCCGGTTCCTCGTTGGTAGGCCCAGGCCCCTCATCGGTCGACCCGGTCTCTCGTTGGTAGCCCTGGGTCCCTCATTGGTCGACCCGGAAGATCTGGATCCCTCATTGGTCGACTCGGTCTTTGGGTGGTAGACCTGGGCCCCTCATTGGTAGACTCTGCCTCTCGTTGATAGACCTGGGTTATCGGCGATCGACCTTGGCCCTTCGGGGTTCAGCCACTCCGGACCAGTTAACACAAGAATCAGACCAGTCGACGCAAGGAATTAGAGCTTCAGGCAAGGATAGAGTAAAGGAGTTAAAAGGATAGGACCTTTTAAATACTACTCAATTTGCGATCTACGTGGCACGACTCCGTCACCCAAGAAGAACTTGCTCTAAGTTACTCACTGTTCCGGGAAGGGATATATTTTGGCCCCCCGTCGAAGACAGTTGTGTAGCGAAGTTCAAGTGCGCATAGAGCTCCAGGATATATTTGGCCTATGAGCTCGTTCGAGTAGCAACACCCCCCAAGACCCACTATCGGAAGCGGTCTCCCTCACCTCAAGGTCCGGGAGCAACGTAAAGTTCAGGTGGTTGATACCCCTGAAACACGAAGGAAAAGGCCAGGGAAAGGCCAGGGATAAGCTCCCTGAAGAATTTGGCTCTAAGTCCACTCTCGACAAGGTCGATCGAGTGGCCACCTACCTGCCCACCGAGTGAAGCATATCCACTCGAGGCCCCACAGGTCTACCTCCCTCAAGGCAGACGTCTACATCTTCACCAAGTCTCCGAAGTGTGCAACCCGCCAGCCGACGGGTACACGAGGTGAGAAGAAGGTCCATACGAGGCATCGCAGTACCCCCTCCGACGGTCGGCAGTCCGGCACAGTGAGTGGTTTGGGGTCTTATCATACAATTTTGAGAACCCACTCCACCACAATGGTGGGCGTGCCCGGATCTTCGGAAGACGCGGGATTTCACCGCGAGTCCCAAAACGATAAAGATGTTCATGTCAAGAAGGAGCACAAGACCGAAGAGCCACTGGAAGACCGATCGCCAGTGACTCAAGAAGAAAAAAACCAAGGATCGAAGGACCGACCGGGCCTTGGTAGAGGCCCGGTCAACATGTTCGAGGTTGAACTTATTGAAGAAAAACCTAAATACCCTCCCTATTTCCTCGTAGAGGACACTTTGGGTCATGATGCCTATCATGATCCAGAGGACCATCAGTCGACGGTGAAAACCGAGAGGCTAAGGTCCTCTAACAAACAAAAAACAAAGATCGCGCAGTCCAAGCCGACAAAGTTCCCGATAAAGGCACCCAGAAAAACCAAGTCGATAGGCCCCGAGAAGTCAGGACTGGCATCATGGTCAGACGCTGACGTCACGAGGGCCTACCACCAACGCAAGCTGAACGCGTTCCTGGAGAGCGACCCCGTCGTGAAGACTCTCGAGATACGGCAGCTGGGTCAACTCACTGGGCCAGTGTCAACCCTGCCACGGCTGCACTCCGTCACGGACGCGATCACAGCGCTGGTCACCCTTCTTCGTGAAGCGAACATGGTCGCAGGTCGGTTCGACCCGGACGACCTGCTATCCCTGGGGTTCGACAGAATCACTACAACGTTAGAGCATATGCACAAGCGTCTGTAGATCCTGGTGGGTACCACACCAGCAACGGAACACCCACCTCTGGTGACACCTACACACATGCGGTTCAAGGACAGCCAGATGACGCTTCAAGACATCACGGTGGGTCCCCACATGTACGGAACCGCCGGCCACCCAGGGGCGAATCAAGACCCATCTCAACGCCGGATGCCAAGCGGCCAGAGGGAAGCAGCACCGTGGTCCCAGGATCGTCCTCAACTAGGTCGGTCACTAGGATGCCCCTAGGTCCTACTGGGGCGGCGCTGCTCCAGGCCCGAGCGCGCAGCGCGGAGCAGGAACCACGGGTTCTCGGATCGGCGACGCGTGGCAAGAATGAAAATCATTCCGATTTTCAGCCAATGGGAAATCAGCAAGGGAAAAAATTGGAATTTGCTCTGCCCCGTGACGAAGATGATGGGGGGAAGGACCTCCCTACCCGGTAGGTGATCTGCAGACCCTCTTCGACGTGGCGATGGCAAGATTCTTGAATGAACGCCAAGTATTGCAAGCACACCCTAACGATAATGCAGCAGGAGGAAGACCAGAGGTGCAAAGGACGACCGCTCACCATGACCAGCATCCAGGCATACAAATGCCAAGAGGCCACACGATGACCGACGTCGATATGGAATCCGTCGGTTCCTGTGAGTTCGACCCAGACAACATGGATTTGAGGGGACCTCAGTCGATGATGGCGAACGCAGCGCTGGGGAAGATGCCAAATATGGTCCCTCGCATCAAACTCTCGGCGACCTCGGATTTTAAAGAATTCCATGGAAGAGACCAAGACGAAGACAAAGCGCGCAGATGGGTATCAACGGTCAAGACAGCATTTATAAGAGACCAAGCACAGATGATGAACGATGTCTCGTTTTTGGAGGATTGCTGACTGGACCGGCACAGAATTGGTACCGTCAACTGGGTCGCTCAGTCCGAGGAAACTGGAAGGACTTAATCCAAGAGTTCATGATTTGGTTCTGTGGCACGGGGGTACCTGTCGCCCGTCAGAACTACCATGCGAAAGAAAAGGTCGGAAGAGACCCCGCTGGATTATTTGTACCCCTGAATGTGCTTGGACTCAGAGCGAAGATAAAGATTAAGGATGGGTCGCCCAAGGTTCAGAAGGATCATGTCGATCACTACGTTTTGACGGTGGACGACCCAGAGCTAGCAGACAAGTTGACTATGTTGCGTCTGGCGGATGTGGAAGAATGGGAGGAAGTATTGACAGCATGTCAGCGGACGAAAGCAAGACGAGGCAAGATGTTGTTTGGATCAAACAAGTTACGTCAGAAGGCACCGGCATTACCAGATAGACCGAGAGATATGAACCGCCGCTCTATACATGCAGTTCGGGCGCCCCTCAAAGACTCGAGCTCTGAAGACTCCAGCCTAGACTCTTCGGAGAACGAAGGAGATTTAAGACGAGTCTACCTTATGGAGAAAGAAGCAGGGAGGGACCCAAGTGTGAGTTTCTCAAAGAATCTACCAACCAGGGAGGCCGACCAACATCACCAGGCAGTAGACCAGCGACCCGGCTCATCATCAGCGACCCCGAACACGAGATGCGCATATTGCGGGTCCAAGAAACACGTAGATCTGAATTGCTGGAAAAGATTGACCTGCGACCGTTGTGGAAGGAAGGGTCATCCATCAGATCGCTGCCTGTTTGTATGCCGGGGTTGTGGAGAGATTCACGAGATTGGGAAGTGCCAGATGGAGGGATTCTACCATTTGTTCCGTCAATGGTACAACCCAGCCAAGCATGCAGGGATGTTCCCGGAGAAACTCGAGAAGATGGCAAATTAGGACGCTCGCCAGGTTTGAATCTGGTAAGAGCCGAGCGTTCTAGTTGTTGTATCTTTGCATATGTGGAGAAACAGTCCAAGGAGGAAACGGGTATTCCAGTTAAGATTGGAAATACATCGAAGATTGGAAATTACCCTGTGGTCCATGATGCTTCTTATAATAAGCCTTACAATTTTGTTCGAGAAAATGCAGTAATGGAGTTGGACTTATTGCGAGGCGTGTCTAGGGGTACTGATAATACCACGCCCCACTAAATGTTTCAGGCAAGCGAAAGCCTCTGGAAAGGTCAACAACGACCATCCAAATTTGTTATTCGATACTGGTGCCGAGATACCATTCTGGATATCGCCTTTGCTCGTAAGGTAGGTTGCCAAATTGATGAAAGTGAACGACAAAAATGTATTGGTATTAAAGAAGTCGTATACACCACGGAGGGACGCACTCGCATCAAGGTCACTCTGAATGGGAACTTGGTGTACATCTTTAAGGTGTGGGTAGGCCATATGGTAGGCCAGGATGCAATATTGAGGATGGACTTCATGGTCCCAGCCGGTATCCGGTTAGACTTGGCCGACGGAACTCTTTGCCTCCCCGATTGAGCTCGAGTACAATTGACCGGGCGAAGGACGCTGTACAATACTCGAGTATCGGATGTGAAATTGGGTCGGTATGTACAGATATCCGTTGGAGGATGTACGGAAGTGCCTTTCAAAAGTTCGATCTCAGATCAGTGGAAATTGTGGGTCACGAGAGGAGAACGATGGGTGACCACCATGATACAAGGGAAAGGACGTCGACAGATTTTGAAGATAACCAATGTCAGCCCTCGCCCCTTAACATTGCATGAAGATACCAAGTTAGGTATGTGGTTGACTAGGGAGCAAGTTCCGAGAACGCCAGGGTTTGTCTCGGTAGGCTCTCGAAGATATTCGGAATGGCTAAATCTGGCTTACGAATCTACCACTGACCAAGTCGACCATCAGGCCGACCCAATAGAAGAGGAAGAGGGGCCACTAGTGGAGAGACCAGAGTATAAGACTCCGTCACACATCTTACAGCGACCAGCGGCCCCAATCCCAATGATTAATATGATGCACCAACCGATACCCGACAGAGAAGAACAACCGTGCGAAGAGAGGGTGAATTGGCAGGAGGGGACCGCCCAAAAGCGGAGGGTATTTAAGAAGACTTACATGCAGTGAAAACCACCATTGAGGAGGAAGCCAAACTGGTAGACTTGCTACAGGCAGATGACCAGGTGTGTTCTTTCGAGAGTGGGGAACTTTGAGCCGAAGACATAAGGCCAGGGTGGGCGGTCGTACCGGAAGTGGACCCCTCATCTGAAGGCATTGCGTTAGAAGATATACAGATTCCTGATCCAGATGGGAACACTCCCGAAGAGGTGGACAGGTTGCGACAAATAATATGGAAGAAACTACATCTGCTGATGGGCAAAGGTAACGCCTTACCCCCGGCCGCCCGAGGAGCGATATGCGATATCGATGTAGGGAACGCAAGACCGATCGCGCAACGCGTACGGAAAGTGGCCCCTCAATTCAGAGAGAAGCTAGCCGACCTGATCAAGGGACTGTTATCAGCAAAGATCATTCAGCCTTCCACCTCGCCATGGGCCAGCCCAATTGTGATTATCGCAGAAGAATGGGGTCGATATTCGATTGTGTATCGACTATCGGTTGGTGAATGATCTCACCCATCTTTTGGTATACCCTATGCCGTTGATTAACGAATTACAGGAAGACTTGGACGGAGCTTTATGGTACTGTTCTCTTGATATGGCGAGTGGTTTTTGGGTCGTCAGTATGACCGAAAGGGCGAGACTAATCTCAGCTTTCGTTACCCCACTGGGATTATTTGAATGGCTTCGGATGCCTTTTGGGCTTAAGAATGCGCCTCAGATATATCAAAGGTTGTTGGATAATGCGTTATATGGATTCTTACGGATTTCGCCAGGGGCTGCCACAGAGGAAACAGAGGATTTGTTTGCAACAGGTGAACCAGATGCAAAATCGGGCCTCTCGATATTGGTTCGACGATCATACATTGACGATATACTTGTTCCTGCCGAATCGTGGGACGTATTATGCCAGAAAGTGGAGCGGCTGCTAGACGTGTGTGATTATTGTAATTTGTCGGTCAGTGCCGTCAAGAGTACGTGGGGATGTCGGAAGGTCGAGTATCTTGGACATCGAGTTTCTAAAGAGGGACTAGAGGCCCACCCAAAAGATCTTCAGTCTTTGGTCGACCTTCCTCTACCGACAACGCTGAAGGCTATGCAATCCTTTCTGGGAAGCCTGAATTACTACAGCAGATACATCGAAGATTATGCCGTATACGCGTCGATCCTTTACGAACTGAGAGAGGTGGATTTTAACGCTTGGAGGTGCAAATTGAAGGCTAACGAGGAAGTGGCGGCCCAGGAAGACGACAAAGAAAAATGGTCGAAGGTACAAGTAGCGTTTGCCATGCTCAAGAACAAGATTGCTACGGCGCCCATCCTACGACATTTCGACCCGGCTAGGGAGGTGATCATCATTGTCTACGCAAGTGATTGGGCTATCTCGGCGTCGTTGGTGCAGAATTACGACGGCCTATATATGCCGGTAATGTTTACGAGCCGAACCCTCAAGTCAAACGAGGTGAACTATAGCACAGTGGAAAAGGAAGTGCTGGCGTTGTTACGGATATTGGAAACTTGCTTCACGATGTTGGTCACCCGACCCATCAAGGTTCTGACGAGGCATTCTGCACTAGCCTGGCTAGTGAAGTCTTCGGGGTTGCAAGGTAGCTTAGGAAATTGGGCCGCTCTTTTGTCACAGTGGACTTTGGAGATTGTGAAATGCAAGAAAGGCGAAGACCAGGTACTGGGGGCGTTAGCAGATGCATCGAAATATCTCGACAAGTCTACAGTGAATGAAGTTGAATATGAGGGCATGTTACTGGATTTTGACCTGATGGAGTCAATGGAGCGACGGCGGTTGATTATTTGTGGAGACTCCAATTTGGTTATAAGACAGATGCGTGGAGAGATTGAATGCAAAGCTTCAGGTTTATCCCCGTTGCTGGCCAAGGCGTTGAGTAATCTCCGGTCGTGGCCCACCCACGCAGTCTTACACGTGAAACGAGACTGGAATTAGAGCGGAGACCAGTTGGCAGTGCGGCTTTACATCAGCAGCAAGGGGTCGAGTCGATACCAAGAGGATAGTGGTCAGGTCTAGAAACAATCAATCGGCTGCCAGAGGTGTTGTTCCCTAGAGACTGGGGTCAGTCGGTCCAGGTATCTGCGGTGACGAGATCACGGTCCCCTGTCAGAATATCGGGATAGGTCATGCAAGAAGATGTGGTACAACAACTCCGGATGGATAGGATCCGAGATGTGCAAGAAGAGGAGAGCTGGGTACGCGAGTTGAATGCATATTTGAATGGAGACTGGAATGACTTGTCGGTGGAAGCGGCTCGAACTTGCAGCAAAATGTCGGAAGACTACGAGATAAGTGAAGAAGGACTGCTAGTGTACTGCCCCGGTCAGAGAATCGAGGGGGACGACCGAGACATAACTGCCAGATTGGTGATACCTGAGAGTCTCCAAGCCGACGTCCTCCATCATTATCATACGAGTTTGGAAGGTGGCCATCAAGGAATCGGGCGTGCTTATCATCGGATCCGACGATATTGTCATTGGAGGGGTCTGTTCCGGAGTGTGCAGAAATATGTGGGTCAGTGCATGGATTGCGAGACTGGGAAAGGGTGGCCCACTTTACAAGGGAAGTCTCCGGGGAATGTTGAAGCGACGTACCCCTTCCAAATTATCGCGATGGACCACATACCCTCTCTCCCCAAGTCGCATAAAGGAAATACGGAACTACTGATCTGGGTCGACCTGTTCACAGGTAATGTGATGGCTAAAGCAAGTGCGTCACGGACAGCCCAGACAGTAGCTGAGGAATATGAAGAATGCGTTTTCCGCCGTTTTGGTGCCAGTGAGACGATCCGTCACGATCGGGAACCGGGGTTTATGTCGGACTTCTTCCGAGCGCTCAGTCGTATGGTGGGTCAACGTCAGAGAGCAACCATGGCCTACCGACCTCAAGCGAACGGCACTGCGGAGAGAATGGTCCAGACTCCAACAAGATCGCTCAAGATGTATGTGGCCGACGTGGGACAGCGAGACTGGCATGAATGCGCGGAACGTTTAGCGTTCGCGTTAAACACGGCTCAAGACAGAGTGCGGGAGGAAACACTGTTCTATCTGGTCCATGGATGGGATTCTAGGAAGGGTATGCTAAGAAATTGGCCCACCTCTGGCACGGACCATTCCGAGTTCGGGAATTGGTCGGAGATCATGCAGTACGTTTGGAACTAGGAGGCACAGAATATAGACTATTCCCAATCGTGTACATCTACAAGCTCAAGCCCGTCAGAGAATTCCCCGATCGACCGAACAGCGAGCTGAAGGTGGATGGAACGGATCGAGTCGACTTTGACGAATGTCTGCTACCCGAAGACAGCTGGGTGCGGGAATTGGAAGAGGGCGAGTATGAAGTCGAAGAAATTTTAGAGAGCCGTACAGGTATGAAACTCGGTATGAACGGTAGAAACGAGAATTCCTCGTGCAATGGAAGGGACACCCTGACCCCTCGTGGGTGAAGGAAGTGGATCTTAATTGCGGAGAATAACTCCGCACTTCGAGTGCAAGAAGACAAGCCATTCCCGCTTCGAAGTAATGCAAAATCATGAAAACTAGCGAACTATACCAAGATCCTTAAAGGTAGACCTGGTAGACCTGGTCCTTATTGGTTGACCGGTACCTCGTTGGTCGACTTGGGTCTCCTATAGGGAGACCTTCACTTTTCACGAGTCCGATGTATAGAAGAATGAAGAAAAAAAGAAAAAAGGAGAAGGACTGACAAGAATCCCAATAAACAGAGGAAAGTATGGCAGAGGATATGGAAGATGGACAGACTCTCAAAAATAGGATCGAAGAGAACGATGTGTTGGTGTTTATAGGAAAACCTTAAAGGGAGGCCCAAACTTACTCTTGAGGCGCGGGACTATAGTTTCAAGATGGGGCACGGAAGACATGGCTGGAACGACACGAGTTAGAGATGGACGACCAACAAAGAGGACAGTAAAGGACCTACGTGACGAAGGAAGTGAAGACATGCGCGTGCTCAATCCGTTGTACGGCTGAGCAAGTGCAGGGGCGGCTGTGGTGAAGTGCTGTCTTTGCGATATGGGGATCCCAGAATCCAGTTGGATTCGGAGTATAGACCGTGGGTCAGGGACAGGAGACCAGAAAGATAGGGGCCTCAAAGGGGAGCGACCGTTGGCGGAGAACAATCTGCAGGACCCACAGAAGAAAAATCAGTATCAAGGTACCGGTTAGCTGGTGCCGAAGAAAGTGGACCATGACCTTCCATTGATCGACCCGGTTCCTCGTTGGTAGGCCCAGGCCCCTCATCGGTCGACCCGGTCTCTCGTTGGTAGCCCTGGGTCCCTCATTGGTCGACCCGGAAGATCTGGATCCCTCATTGGTCGACTCGGTCTTTGGGTGGTAGACCTGGGCCCCTCATTGGTAGACTCTGCCTCTCGTTGATAGACCTGGGTTATCGGCGATCGACCTTGGCCCTTCGGGGTTCAGCCACTCCGGACCAGTTAACACAAGAATCAGACCAGTCGACGCAAGGAATTAGAGCTTCAGGCAAGGATAGAGTAAAGGAGTTAAAAGGATAGGACCTTTTAAATACTACTCAATTTGCGATCTACGTGGCACGACTCCGTCACCCAAGAAGAACTTGCTCTAAGTTACTCACTGTTCCGGGAAGGGATATATTTTGGCCCCCCGTCGAAGACAGTTGTGTAGCGAAGTTCAAGTGCGCATAGAGCTCCAGGATATATTTGGCCTATGAGCTCGTTCGAGTAGCAACACCCCCCAAGACCCACTATCGGAAGCGGTCTCCCTCACCTCAAGGTCCGGGAGCAACGTAAAGTTCAGGTGGTTGATACCCCTGAAACACGAAGGAAAAGGCCAGGGAAAGGCCAGGGATAAGCTCCCTGAAGAATTTGGCTCTAAGTCCACTCTCGACAAGGTCGATCGAGTGGCCACCTACCTGCCCACCGAGTGAAGCATATCCACTCGAGGCCCCCCAGGTCTACCTCCCTCAAGGCAGACGTCTACATCCTCACCAAGTCTTCCGAAGAGTGCAATCCGCCAGCCGACGGGTGCACAAGGTGAGAGAAGGCTCATACGCGGCATCGGGGTACCCCCTCCGACAGTCGGCAGTCCGGCACAGTGAGTGGTTTGGGGTCTCATCATACAATTTTGAGAACCCACTCCACCACTGTTTTTCGTGAGCCGGGCTAGCAAGATAAATTAATGCGGCAAAAAAACTTGTACACGTTTCATCGGGCGAGTGTTGTCTGGAGGTAAGGTCATTCTTTACAGCCAAGCCACCAAGATAATCAATTATACAGGAAAGAGCCGTTAACTAGAAAAAGGTCGTGTCTTCGTCCGACTTTTTTTAACTCTGTCCAAGTAAATGTAGCACCATTTCAAAAGAACCTAGTGCTTTTACCACACACCGAGTGTTCAACCTCGTCAACTTTACTCTCGTTCAGAAAGTCTGTCATCCGTGGCACTTGCTTACAGGGGAAGAAGCGCCCAACAAAACCGACGCAACATGATCGTGGTCTTCCCCAGATTTAAATTTCGAGCTTTAGCACACACGTCGGAATAGCGTAATCCTGATATTTTTCATCCAAGATTCTTAATGTAATTTTACTATCAGCTTTTTGGTTCCTTAAATCAACTTAAAAGGTGCAATTGTTGCTTTGGTCATCTGCATTTAGTGAAGTAGTATTGAGCCATCTGAGGTTCCCTACATCGTTTATACATGCACACCATGAGCCAAAACAATCGTAGGAATTCATCTTCTATTAAACGACATGAAGCATCCTTAGAGTCCTCTAGCCAGCCAAACGAAAACAAAAGGTTTTGGGCCTCATCCAACTGATCTCCACTAGTCTTCTTATCTTACAACGCCGGACTGGCTACTGCAGAATCACCTTAAAATGAAGCTCCAGCAGGAATAGCTGAGAACCAGCGATAATATATTCCCCGTAAAGCGGCTACCATGAATAAGGGAGTATTTCGCTAAAAATAATGGCGCAGCGTTGCGGGAATGTCACTCCTATAGTCTCCGCTAAATGTTTTTCCAGCCACATGCACACTTTGTGAATTACTTCAGCCTCTTTCCCTAGTTTTAAGTTCAACCTTTAACCACATTGGTGGAGGTAAAGCCGTATTCAGTCCATTATTCCACCAAGTATATTTTCGCCACCACGTTAATTGATCAAAATTGAAATCTATCTTTCCGTCACGCATTCTGCTAGAGGTGCCATCACATGCACAGCCTGATCACTTGCTGTTGTCCGTGAAAAAGACAGCTCCGTGTTACGCGTAGATCCATCTGTGGCCTTCGCGAATGCAAACGACGCTGTTTTCAAAAGTATCTCATTACTTCCATTCAAAATGCTGAACTCCTCGTCTGTGAACTCAAAATTCAATGGCGGCGGCAACTAATGTAAGCGTCGTCTTCATGTCGTCATTGCTAGCATACATTCGAAGAAAAGCTCCCAATCGGTATATCAAGTCCTGCTCTTGTGCTTTCTTGACTGCTGCAGCATGCTCTTTTCTCAGGCTTTACTCGTGCCGACGTGACTTTCGTCTTCTCGACTGACTTTCCATCTCTTCTCGTGCATGACTGCCGCTGTCCTATGTGTCGTTATCCGAAATGCCATCAATAGCACCGTCTCAAGGCCAGCAGATCGCCTCAGCAGCTCCTTCACCTTCCCTATCTTCATTAGCTTACTCTGCAAGATACTTGGCCGCAAATTCATACTCGTCCTTGTCTTTTACATGGTGCAGCACCAAAGCCAGCGTCTCCACCAGTGGACAGTACTTAGCGTCAACAAAGATCTGCTTTTCCAATAGTTTCCGAGCCAGCAATAATTTGCTACTCTTTACGGCCGTCGAGGCTATCTGATACCACACGGCCACATTCATTGCGTCCAGTGCTAATGCCGAATCCAGAGCGTCATCAAATTATTGCGGCACAAAAATCATTGTCGCGAGGTTTTAGTAACGTAACTGATACCGATAGTATAAGGTATTACGTATACCTTATAATATCACTCATCTGTGATACCCCTTTTTAGAAAAATCGGTATAAAAATACATAAAGAACTTCAACCGTAATGTTTTGGTATGATGATACAACCGTCGGGTAACTCCGTTACAATGCCAGTAACGCAAGCTGCTAATTAATTATCACGACATAGGTGTAGTACGCTTGCCTCTTCGCTATCATCAGCAGCTGCGTTCAGGGAAAGAATCTTGCTTTTGCAGATCCACCACCTTGTTCTTATTGCCGCTGTCGGGCGAAGTCATCTCCTGCGTGGCTACGATTTCACAATGCTGTCAAATTAATCGCTCAAAAATTAGTCTGCCTTATAGGCTGAAAGTTGTAGCGGTCGCATTAACTATTGAAACCTGTACTACGGTAAATAGATCAAACGAGCAAGAAATATTGCGATTTTGCTAGTTATTAGAACTTTAGCTAGCAGCTTTAGAATGCTCCCAATTTATCAATTTAGTAATGAGAGCTAGCTATTCACAATAGATGAACATGTCATCTTACATCTCGTTTTGCATTGAGCCATTTTGATTCGCGGTCGTATTCTTGAACTTGATACTGATCACACGCTTGCCAAACAGACTGTGGTGGTATCCCTTCTCGAATCGGTCGCGTGGGTTCGTGCGCACCATAAAAACGAAGCTACCTGTGACACACACCACAATCAGAATCTTGTAAATGCTGTCGATGTACGCGTCCTCGGCTGTGACACCGTTCTTAATAGCCGCAGTGTACTTGGCGCTAAGATCAGTCCGCCCACCACGCCACCAAGCGACCACGCCCACAAGATCGGTGAAGGCATCGCACATGTCTGTCAGAAAGCACGGGATCGTGCCTAAACCGCCACCATACGACAACGTCAACTGGAATACGAGGACCGTTATGACTGTGTAGCTCTCATTGCGTATCAGCGTATGATCGCAATGATAACGATCTGTGAGACAACTCCGTAGAGAAAGAGGCTTTTACGCACGAATGCATGCTCAACGTTGAATACGCGTTTGATTACTAGTCGCCCAACAAAGCTGAAAAGACCGTTGATGTACACGATGTAGATATTTTAGGCGGCCGTCTTGCCGAAGAGCGTGGTGGACATAGCGGAAATTTTGAACAGCATGATGAGCCTGTAGAGCTGGTTGCCAAAAAACATGATACACATAAAAACGAAGTCAGCGACGTCATTGACTGAATGAGAGTCATTTTCTTCACCTGGGCCTTAGTGTCGTTTGCGCTCGGGTCCTTCTCCTCACGAACGGCCAGGTTCGCGACTGAATCGTACCCGCGCGAAGACCTAATACTCACGTTCTCGCCACGCTCCTGCGTCTCGTGAACAATTTCACCATGTATATTTAGTCCACCCAAAGAGGGCGAGTTGCGCAGCTGTACAAAATTTGACTCCCATGACACATCCAATGACGATGAACAGGTTGGGCGAGTTGCGCAGCTTGCTAGTCCAAGCGATGATAGGGAGGTACGCCTTTGTCCACACGACCAAAGTCGCTCCCAGCAAAGCCAAAAACAGCTCCACGGTATTGGAAACGGGCCGACACGGGCGAATGTAGCATGTGTCGTTTTGCTAAAGCCGCAAAAATAGCCCGTAACTAATAAAGAGACCGACAATTGAGTTAGCGTGCAACGAGATGCAGTTGATAACACAATCGATCATAAACGATGTCGTGTCAAGCATCATACCGGATCGAGGGCCATTGCGCTTTAGCCACGGACCCATGGTGGCCGTCGTGGTACCTATCATACCCACAGAAATGTGTAGATGCATTAACCGCCATGCCTTGTCCTTCTTGCCGCAGATGCGCAGATCAATAGGATTATGGGGTACCGACCATGAGGAGATCGCACCAACCATGAAGAGATCGCACCGATGCAATGTGGCATCAAGAAAACTTGCTACCAAGAGGTGCCAGCGCTTAAACTTGATCCACGGCAGTGTCATGCACTTGCCAGGTGCAGACGGTGAGCAGATATATTTCGGCTGCGTCTTGCACCGCGGATCATTGAGTGTCGATACTGTCCAATGCTGAATCAGAAATCCTTTGGCTTTGTCGCTGCAGGACTTGGCAGGAGGGGTCATCTTTGGCGAATAGAGGAGGCGATGAGGTAAAATTCGAAATAAATAGAAATGTGCACCCGTCTCCTAGTGAGCAATGAGAGCGCTATGAACAATTTATCCACCAGCTCCGATGGTTTATAACTCGTGCAGACGGGTCCTCTTACCCGTCACAAAGATTTCGGCCATTTTGAATTCATCATGGATGTGTGTGCCGCATTATCTAGAGCATTAAATTTTTACTCAAGGATTGTATCACGAAGCATCAAGCTTCGTGATACAATTTTACAATGAGAGATTCAGCACGCCCGCAAGGGACACTCTAATAAGGAAGCTTTTACAAGATGTAGCATGCTACGAACAGTATCCCGGATGTGACCCAATCGCTTCAGCGATTGTGTGGTAGCACCATTTCAGCACGTTTGAACAAAATCGTTTAGTGCCGATGAAGATTCCTTCAACAGTAAAACTACGCATGTTTTGACACTCGCGAATGATAGCTCGCAATAGCTGGCGGCCTACTTCTTGAAAAAGAAGAGCGGAGGGTAAAATATATTTTTATGATCGTTTATATGGAAAGCGGTAGGAAAAGCGATCCTGCGGTCGGAAGATGGAGTTTCCAAAGAAGGTAAACCAAAAAATAGTTTACTCAAGGACATCATTTACCAGCGCAGTGGTGGTACAACGGGTGAGTCGGACCAAAATGAAAGGTCTGGAGCATGCTTTTACAAGGCGTGTCGACAGCTTGGTAAGAAGAAGTGGTGTACTTATTAACTGTGCCACCAACGCGCAAGAACTGACGATGACACAGTATAAATCGGCTTTCATGGTGAGAGCATTCGATAAATCACTTTCGCGTGAAAACAGCCACATTAACAAGTCGAAGATAACACAAATTGAACCAGACTAGAACTTAAGAAGCATATTCTAGGGATCCAGCGAGATTGTCGAGGGGTACCGCTTGTTTAATTTTGAAAGTCTCTGATGTCTAGGGTTGACTCTGCGTGAAAAGGAATGAGCGTGGAGCGAACGGAAATGTATGAAACGCAGCTGACCGGTCACTCACATGATCAAGGACGTTGGTAACAGAGCACTTTATATACCAAGTACCATTTGAACTCATAGATTGCGTCGAAAATGACGCATCCTATAACATTACAACCAGAGGATATTCCGCTTAGATAACGTAGTATACCAGCTACAACACTGCGCATCATATCTTTGCAGAGGACGACTGAACATGCTATAAATCCATTTGTTTATCGAATGGGAAAAGTAGTACCATTTGTCTTCTTTTTTTACGCTACAATTGTTTTTGCTGCATTGACGCTTATTGCTCGGCGGTTGCTGCTATGACTTGTCAGTTTAGATGACACGATTGAGTCTGTTTGCACTTGTTGACTCGAGCATTTCAATTTTGTCATCATAATATGATAATAACGTCGGCAACAGATACTCTTTAACTGCTACAAGCATCATGTTGACAGCAATTGCCCCACACGTGACAGATTGGCCATAAGTCCCCCAACAAGCTTTTTCTTCCATTGGGTTTTCTCCAAAGGCTATAGCCAGGATGCTTAGTACAAATATTACACAACCAACGTAACACTTTGCGCTGACTACCCATTCTCTTTGTTCTGTATCAGTAACAAATGAAAGAAATTAGCAGTCACTTTCAAAAAAATAGGAAACGGTGGATGTTACGCACGCTTTAACCTCAATAATGTTGGGTCACTGGGGACCACTACCAGCACGTGCACATGGGTGCTTCTATCGTTAGCATCTTCCGTCGTAACATTGGTCCGCATGGCTCTTTTTGACAAGCCAAAAAAGCTAAGCGGCGCATATACAACATCTAGCGGCATCAGGTCACTGGTGTCATTCACTCCTCGATGAGTTGTCACCCACGCGTTGCCTCTCTTCGCCAGGAAGAGCCGCAGGTCAGCCGCGGCGCACGTGACCTGAAGAGGGTTCTCCTCTTTAATTTTGCACTTTAAGTCATTAACTGACTGGCTGCTGCGGATGTTCACCCTGTACACACATCCTGCTTCACCGACGAATGCATATAATAGCCTCACCATTGATAACCTTTTTTGTGAATGATAGAGATAAAACTGATCGATTTCTCGTATGAAAAGAATGAAGAGAAGGTCTGCGGTGACTAGGTCGATTGACCTTTTTTCGTTTCTATTCATCGGGTTCATTAACGTCAAAATTCTCTCGTGTTCAATCTGTTCGTACGCCGCAGTCTCTTTTGGCGGTGAAGATGGTGATAAGAAAAACGACAACGAGCGCGAATAAATATTGCGAGCATACGTCAGGTAGAAGAATTTAGCGTTTTAAAAACAATGTACATAATAATTGCTTATAAAATGTATTAGCATGTATCAGAATTCGTAACTTTGTAGGACGCTCTTCTCGACTATGGCATCCCCAAAATCTAATCAGCATATCAGTGCTTTTGATCATACATATTGTGTCTCTTATTCGTGGCATCACATGCTTCGTGATACACAAAAACGATCGAGCTTTTACAGCCAAAGTTCAGTGCGAAGGCAAGAAGATCGCTGTAGACTTTCAAAGTTGGTGGATAAATCGTTCATAGCGCTCTCATTGCTCACTAGGAGACGGGTGCACATTTCTATTTATTTCGAATTATACCTCATCGCCTCCTCTATTCGCCAAAGATGACCCCTCCTGCCAAGTCCTGCAGCGACAAAGCCAAAGGATTTCTGATTCAGCATTGGACAGTATCGACACTCAATGATCCGCGGTGCAAGACGCAGCCGAAATATATCTGCTCACCGTCTGCACCTGGCAAGTGCATGACACTGCCGTGGATCAAGTTTAAGCGCTGGCACCTCTTGGTAGCAAGTTTTCTTGATGCCACATTGCATCGGTGCGATCTCTTCATGGTTGGTGCGATCTCCTCATGGTCGGTACCCCATAATCCTATTGATCTGCGCATCTGCGGCAAGAAGGACAAGGCATGGCGGTTAATGCATCTACACATTTCTGTGGGAATGATAGGTACCACGACGGCCACCATGGGTCCGTGGCTAAAGCGCAATGGCCCTCGATCCGGTATGATGCTTGACACGACATCGTTTATGATCGATTGTGTTATCAACTGCATCTCGTTGCACGCTAACTCAATTGTCGGTCTCTTTATTAGTTACGGGCTATTTTTGCGGCTTTAGCAAAACGACACATGCTACATTCGCCCGTGTCGGCCCGTTTCCAATACCGTGGAGCTGTTTTTGGCTTTGCTGGGAGCGACTTTGGTCGTGTGGACAAAGGCGTACCTCCCTATCATCGCTTGGACTAGCAAGCTGCGCAACTCGCCCGACCTGTTCATCGTCATTGGATGTGTCATGGGAGTCAAATTTTGTACAGCTGCGCAACTCGCCCTCTTTGGGTGGACTAAATATACATGGTGAAATTGTTCACGAGACGCAGGAGCGTGGCGAGAACGTGAGTATTAGGTCTTCGCGCGGGTACGATTCAGTCGCGAACCTGGCCGTTCGTGAGGAGAAGGACCCGAGCGCAAACGACACTAAGGCCCAGGTGAAGAAAATGACTCTCATTCAGTCAATGACGTCGCTGACTTCGTTTTTATGTGTATCATGTTTTTTGGCAACCAGCTCTACAGGCTCATCATGCTGTTCAAAATTTCCGCTATGTCCACCACGCTCTTCGGCAAGACGGCCGCCTAAAATATCTACATCGTGTACATCAACGGTCTTTTCAGCTTTGTTGGGCGACTAGTAATCAAACGCGTATTCAACGTTGAGCATGCATTCGTGCGTAAAAGCCTCTTTCTCTACGGAGTTGTCTCACAGATCGTTATCATTGCGATCATACGCTGATACGCAATGAGAGCTACACAGTCATAACGGTCCTCGTATTCCAGTTGACGTTGTCGTATGGTGGCGGTTTAGGCACGATCCCGTGTTTTCTGACAGACATGTGCGATGCCTTCACCGATCTTGTGGGCGTGGTCGCTTGGTGGCGTGGTGGGCGGACTGATCTTAGCGCCAAGTACACTGCGGCTATTAAGAACGGTGTCACAGCCGAGGACGCGTACATCGACAGCATTTACAAGATTCTGATTGTGGTGTGTGTCACAGGTAGCTTCGTTTTTATGGTGCGCACGAACCCACGCGACCGATTCGAGAAGGGATACCACCACAGTCTGTTTGGCAAGCGTGTGATCAGTATCAAGTTCAAGAATACGACCGCGAATCAAAATGGCTCAATGCAAAACGAGATGTAAGATGACATGTTCATCTATTGTGAATAGCTAGCTCTCATTACTAAATTGATAAATTGGGGGCATTCTAAAGCTGCTAGCTAAAGTTATAATAACTAGCAAAATCGCAATATTTCTTGCTCGTTTGATCTATTTACCGTAGTACAGGTTTCAATAGTTAATGCGACCGCTACAACTTTCAGCCTACAAGGCAGACTAATTTTTGAGCGATTAATTTGACAGCATTGTGAAATCGTAGCCACGCAGGAGATGACTTTGATCGACAGCGGCAATAAGAACAAGGTGGTGGATCTGCAAAAGCAAGATTCTTTCCCTGAACGCGGCTGCTGATGATAGCGAAGAGGCAAGCGTACTACACCTATGTCGTGATAATTAATTAGCAGCTTGCGTTACCTGGCATGAGGATATTCATTGACAAAGTTTGAACTCATATTTGTCAATAAATCGCCTTATGTTCCTGCTCAGACGACCCGTATTAAACTTTCGCAACAACAAGCATTAGTAAGGATGTTCGCGATGGTATTGTCAAATCGACACCACCAAAACAGCGACAAGAAAGAAATTCATAAAAAGTCTATGACTTCATCAATCTTGTTGCGTCTTGCTCTTGTCTTGGCGTCATATTGTTATAGTCCACGGAATTAGTTGCCGTCGCCATCACCTCCACCCTAGGTGAGGATGGTACATACCCCTCTTTACACTATGGGGATTTTTCGGCTAGCGGGCTTTCCATGTAACGGGGTGAGCCCGTTACATAATATTGACACTTATATGAAGTGTCAATAAAAAAATTTGACAGTATCATCTTTTCCTATAATATTGTTCCTAGATCTCCTTGAAGTTGGAGATGTCCTCTCATTGGTTGATATGGGCCATCATATCAACCAACGCGCTGACCAATGACCGATGGACGCGCGCAACGAGTGGAGGGCAAGTCGTCAACATACATAGTTGTAGTTTAATATAGTTAACATAGGTTATAACAGATTAGTTTTATTAGATAGTTAACTATACTAAATACAGTTTTCTTTTCCCTCTCAACTAAGCGTGTGTTTAGAAGTAAAGCTTCCTCTGCCTCTTGTGTAAGAGAGGTAATTGAAGCACCTGCTTTCACTGTAATCAGTGAAAGTAGACTATACTGTAATCAGTATAGTCGGAGGGTGCCCCACTACACCTGGTAGCACTTCGTGGTCCGTTCAGCGACCACCGCACCATCCGCTATGGAATCAGCGGGTGATGAACGTCATCACGCAACGCGTGATGATTTCCGCCATTTGAGTGACCTCGAATGGAATGCGGTTCAGCGTATGGCTGAAATTATTGGCAACCCTGCCGTTGGTGTCATGTTGATCTCTCTTAGCGGAGACGACCAACATGCAACATCGCCAAGTTCATACAACATGAACTAGACGAAGTTGTAAGAAACTCACCTTGCTACAGGAGCAAGATTCTCAACAGGTTGAACTGTTGAGAGAACAAGGCGCTCAACAAGCTGACTTGTTGATGCAGCAGGGTGCTCAACAGTCTGAACTGTTGAGACAACATCAGGCTATTGCTGTTGCTGCCGGGTCGGCGTATACACGTCGACCCGAGTCCCTGAAGATTGATGTCTCCAAGTACAAGGCAGTCGAAAGCGACTCCTTGTTGAGATGGTTCGTCGAGCTCGACGATGCCATTGAGGCTCGTCGCATCGATGACGATGCGATGAAGGTCAAGTTCGCCATGTCGAACTTGGCAGGAGGTGTCAAATCTTGGGCCTTGGGGCTCAAACTGCATGACCCATAAGTTTTCCCAACATATGATGTCTTCAAGGCGCGGCTCAAACACACGTTTGAACCGCCTCGCGCCGAATTCAGGGCTCGGGCTGAGCTCCTGGATTTGAAATAGGGTAAGCGTGATATACACGCTTACGCCCAACACGTACGATACCTCGTTAGCTGTATCGTACTGAACCCTATCGATGAACACACGCAGGTTACTGTGTTCATCAAGGGTCTGACAGATGGTCCTGTCAAGACCCACCTGTTCCGCTTGGAACTAGAATCGCTGGATCAAGCGATCTCTGCAGCGGAACAGGAGGACTTTAGCCTACAACAGGCTCACGTCGACTCGGGATCCTGTCGTCCACCGAGGCGACAGGAGGGCGGAGGTCCAGAACCAATGGACCTATCCTATGTAGAGAGCGAGCGACCTCGCTCTCCAGGGTACAAGCGATTGCAAAAGTACAATCGCTGTCAGAAGTTGGGCCACTACGCTTATGAGTGTAGTGCCCCACGCCCAGTGTCTCGTAACACTGGGAGTGACGATCGTCCTTCAGCCAAGAAGGTGGGTCCCACGTTGCTGCGAAATCGCAACAACGTGGTGGACCATCAAAAAACGGTCGGGGTCAGTAGGGGCGGAGCGCCCTACTGATCTATGGTGAAGTGGGTTCTTAAAATTGTATGATAAGACCCCAAACCACTCACTGTGCCGGACTGCCGACCGTCGGAGGGGGTACCCCGATGCCTCGTATGGACCTTCTTCTCACCTTTTGCACCCGTCGGCTGGCGGATTGCACTCTTCGGAAGACTTGGTGAGGATGTAGACGTCTGCCTTGAGGGAGGTAGACCTGGGGGGCCTCGAGTGGATATGCTTCACTCGGTGGGCAGGTAGGTGGCCACTCGATCGACATTGTCGAGAGTGGACTTAGAGCCAATTTCTTCAGGGGAGCTTATCCCGCTTCCCTGGCCTTTTCCTTCGTGTTTCAGGGGTATCAACCACCTGACCTTTACGTTGCTCCCGGACCTTGAGGTGAGGGAGACCGCTTCCGATAGTGGGTCTTGGGGGGTGTTGCTACTCGAACGAGCTCATAGGCCAAATATATCCTGGAGCTCTATGCGCACTTGAACTTCGCTACACAACTGTCTTCGACGGGGGCCAAAATATATCCCTTCCCGGAACAGTGAGTAACTTAGAGCAAGTTCTTCTTGGGTGACGGAGTCGTGCCACGTAGATCGCAAATTGAGTAGTATTTAAAAGGTCCTATCCTTTTAACTCCTTTACTCTATCCTTGCCTGAAGCTCTAATTCCTTGCGTCGACTGGTCTGATTCTTGTGTTAACTGGTCCGGAGTGGCTGAACCCCGAAGGGCCAAGGTCGATCGCCGATGAACCCAGGTCTACCAACGAGGGACCGGGTCGACTAATGAGGGACCAGGTCTATCAATAAGGGTCCAGATCTACCTTCCAAGGATCTTGGTATAGTCCGCTAGTTTTCATGATTTTGCATTACTTCGAAGCGGTTATGGCTTGTCTTCTTGCGCTCGAAGTCCCGGAGTAAAGCTCCGCAATTCAGATCCACTTCGTCCACCCACGAGGGGTCAGGGTGTCCCTTCCATTGCACGAGGAATTCTCGTTTTTACCGTTCATACCGAGTTTCATACCTGTACGGCTCTCTAAAATTTCTTCGACTTCATACTCGCCCTCTTCCAATTCCCGCACCCAGCTGTCTTCGGGTAGCAGACATTCGTCAAAGTCGACTCGATCCGTTCCATCCACCTTCAGCTCGCTGTTCGGTCGATCGGGGAATTCTCTGACGGGCTTGAGCTTGTAGATGTACACGATTAGGAATAGTCTATATTCTGTGCCTCCTAGTTCCAAACGTACTGCATGATCTCCGACCAATTCCCGAACTCAGAATGGTCCGTGCCAGAGGTGGGCCAATTTCTTAGCATACCCTTCCTAGAATCCCATCCATGGACCAGATAGAACAGTGTTTCCTCCCGCACTCTGTCTTGAGCCGTGTTTAACGCGAACGCTAAACGTTCCGCGCATTCATGCCAGTCTCGCTGTCCCACGTCGACCACATACATCTTGAGCGATCTTGTTGGAGTCTGGACCATTCTCTCCGCAGTGCCGTTCGCTTGAGGTTGGTAGGCCATGGTTGCTCTCTGACGTTGACCCACCATACGACTGAGCGCTCGGAAGAAGTCCGACATAAACCCCGGTTCCCGATCGTGACGGATCGTCTCACTGGCACCAAAACGGCGGAAAACGCATTCTTCATATTCCTCAGCTACTGTCTGGGCTGTCCGTGACGCACTTGCTTTAGCCATCACATTACCTGTGAACAGGTCGACCCAGATCAGTAGTTCCGTATTTCCTTTATGCGACTTGGGGAGAGAGGGTATGTGGTCCATCGCGATAATTTAGAAGGGGTACGTCGCTTCAACATTCCCCGGAGACTTCCCTTGTAAAGTGGGCCACCCTTTCCCAGTCTCGCAATCCATGCACTGACCCACATATTTCTGCACACTCCGGAACAGACCCCTCCAATGACAATATCGTCGGATCCGATGATAAGCACGCCCGATTCCTTGATGGCCACCTTCCAAACTCGTATGATAATGATGGAGGACGTCGGCTTGGAGACTCTCAGGTATCACCAATCTGGCAGTTATGTCTCGGTCGTCCCCCTCGATTCTCTGACCGGGGCAGTACACTAGCAGTCCTTCTTCACTTATCTCGTAGTCTTCCGACATTTTGCTGCAAGTTCGAGCCGCTTCCACCGACAAGTCATTCCAGTCTCCATTCAAATATGCATTCAACTCGCGTACCCATCTCTCCTCTTCTTGCGCATCTCGGATCCTATCCATCCGGAGTTGTTGTACCACATCTTCTTGCATGACCTATCCCGATATTCTGACAGGGGACCGTGATCTCGTCACCGCAGATACCTGGACCGACTGACCCCAGTCTCTAGGGAACAACACCTCTGGCAGCCGATTGATTGTTTCTAGACCTGACCACTATCCTCTTGGTATCGACTCGACCCCTTGCTGCTGATGTAAAGCCGCACTGCCAACTAGTCTCCGCTCTAATTCCAGTCTCGTTTCACGTGTAAGACTGCGTGGGTGGGCCACGACCGGAGATTACTCAACGCCTTGGCCCGCAACGGGGATAAACCTGAAGCTTTGCATTCAATCTCTCCACGCATCTGTCTTATAACCAAATTGGAGTCTCCACAAATAATCAACCGCCGTCGCTCCATTGACTCCATCAGGTCAAAATCCAGTAACATGCCCTCATATTCAACTTCATTCACTGTAGACTTGTCGAGATATTTCGATGCATCTGCTAACGCCCCCAGTACCTGGTCTTCGCCTTTCTTGCATTTCACAATCTCCAAAGTCCACTGTGACAAAAGAGCGGCCCAATTTCCTAAGCTACCTTGCAACCCCGAAGACTTCACTAGCCAGGCTAGTGCAGAATGCCTCGTCAGAACCTTGATGGGTCGGGTGACCAACATCGTGAAGCAAGTTTCCAATATCCGTAACAACGCCAGCACTTCCTTTTCCACTGTGCTATAGTTCACCTCGTTTGACTTGAGGGTTCGGCTCGTAAACATTACCGGCATATATAGGCCGTCGTAATTCTGCACCAACGACGCCGAGATAGCCCAATCACTTGCGTAGACAATGATGATCACCTCCCTAGCCGGGTCGAAATGTCGTAGGATGGGCGCCGTAGCAATCTTGTTCTTGAGCATGGCAAACGCTACTTGTACCTTCGACCATTTTTCTTTGTCGTCTTCCTGGGCCGCCACTTCCTCGTTAGCCTTCAATTTGCACCTCCAAGCGTTAAAATCCACCTCTCTCAGTTCGTAAAGGATCGACGCGTATACGGCATAATCTTCGATGTATCTGCTGTAGTAATTCAGGCTTCCCAGAAAGGATTGCATAGCCTTCAGCGTTGTCGGTAGAGGAAGGTCGACCAAAGACTGAAGATCTTTTGGGTGGGCCTCTAGTCCCTCTTTAGAAACTCGATGTCCAAGATACTCGACCTTCCGACATCCCCACGTACTCTTGACGGCACTGACCGACAAATTACAATAATCACACACGTCTAGCAGCCGCTCCACTTTCTGGCATAATACGTCCCACGATTCGGCAGGAACAAGTATATCGTCAATGTATGATCGTCGAACCAATATCGAGAGGCCCGATTTTGCATCTGGTTCACCTGTTGCAAACAAATCCTCTGTTTCCTCTGTGGCAGCCCCTGGCGAAATCCGTAAGAATCCATATAACGCATTATCCAACAACCTTTGATATATCTGAGGCGCATTCTTAAGCCCAAAAGGCATCCGAAGCCATTCAAATAATCCCAGTGGGGTAACGAAAGCTGAGATTAGTCTCGCCCTTTCGGTCATACTGACGACCCAAAAACCACTCGCCATATCAAGAGAACAGTACCATAAAGCTCCGTCCAAGTCTTCCTGTAATTCGTTAATCAACGGCATAGGGTATACCAAAAGATGGGTGAGATCATTCACCAACCGATAGTCGATACACAATCGAATATCGACCCCATTCTTCTGCGATAATCACAATTGGGCTGGCCCATGGCGAGGTGGAAGGCTGAATGATCTTTGCTGATAACAGTCCCTTGATCAGGTCGGCTAGCTTCTCTCTGAATTGAGGGGCCACTTTCCGTACGCGTTGCGCGATCGGTCTTGCGTTCCCTACATCGATATCGCATATCGCTCCTCGGGCGGCCGGGGGTAAGGCGTTACCTTTGCCCATCAGCAGATGTAGTTTCTTCCATATTATTTGTCGCAACCTGTCCACCTCTTCGGGAGTGTTCCCATCTGGATCAGGAATCTGTATATCTTCTAACGCAATGCCTTCAGATGAGGGGTCCACTTCCGGTACGACCGCCCACCCTGGCCTTATGTCTTCGGCTCAAAGTTCCCCACTCTCGAAAGAACACACCTGGTCATCTGCCTGTAGCAAGTCTACCAGTTTGGCTTCCTCCTCAATGGTGGTTTTCACTGCATGTAAGTCTTCTTAAATACCCTCCGCTTTTGGGCGGTCCCCTCCTGCCAATTCACCCTCTCTTCGCACGGTTGTTCTTCTCTGTCGGGTATCGGTTGGTGCATCATATTAATCATTGGGATTGGGGCCGCTGGTCGCTGTAAGATGTGTGACGGAGTCTTATACTCTGGTCTCTCCACTAGTGGCCCCTCTTCCTCTTCTATTGGGTCGGCCTGATGGTGGACTTGGTCAGTGGTAGATTCGTAAGCCAGATTTAGCCATTCCGAATATCTTCGAGAGCCTACCGAGACAAACCCTGGCGTTCTCGGAACTTGCTCCCTAGTCAACCACATACCTAACTTGGTATCTTCATGCAATGTTAAGGGGCGAGGGCTGACATTGGTTATCTTCAAAATCTGTCGACGTCCTTTCCCTTGTATCATGGTGGTCACCCATCGTTCTCCTCTCGTGACCCACAATTTCCACTGATCTGAGATCGAACTTTTGAAAGGCACTTCCGTACATCCTCCAACGGATATCTGTACATACCGACCCAATTTCACATCCGATACTCGAGTATTGTACAGCGTCCTTCGCCCGGTCAATTGTACTCGAACTTAATCGGGGAGGCAAAGAGTTCCGTCGGCCAAGTCTAACCGGATACCGGCTGGGACCATGAAGTCCATCCTCAAAATTGCATCCTGGCCTACCATATGGCCTACCCACACCTTAAAGATGTACACCAAGTTCCCATTCAGAGTGACCTTGATGCGAGTGCGTCCCTCCGTGGTGTATACGACTTCTTTAATACCAATACATTTTTGTCGTTCACTTTCATCAATTTGGCAACCTACCTTACGAGCAAAGGCGATATCCAGAATGGTATCTCGGCACCAGTATCGAATAACAAATTTGGATGGTCGTTGTTGACCTTTCCAGAGGCTTTCGCTTGCCTGAAACATTTAGTGGGGCGTGGTATTATCAGTACCCCTAGACACGCCTCGCAATAAGTCCAACTCCATTACTGCATTTTCTCGAACAAAATTGTAAGGCTTATTATAAGAAGCATCATGGACCACAGGGTAATTTCCAATCTTCGATGTATTTCCAATCTTAACTGGAATACCCGTTTCCTCCTTGGACTGTTTCTCCACATATGCAAAGATACAACAACTAGAACGCTCGGCTCGTACCAGATTCAAACCTGGCGAGCGTCCTAATTTGCCATCTTCTCGAGTTTCTCCGGGAACATCCTTGCGTGCTTGGCTGGGTTGTACCATTGACGGAACAAATTATAGAACTCCTCCATCTAGCACTTCCCAATCTCGTGAATCTCTCCACAACCCCGGCATACAAACAGGCAGCGATCTGATGGATGACCCTTCCTTCCACAACGGTCGCAGGTCAATCTTTTCCAGCAATTCAGATCTACGTGTTTCTTGGACCCGCAATATGCGCATCTCGTGTTCGGGGTCGCTGATGATGAGCCGGGTCGCTGGTCTACTGCCTGGTGATGTTGGTCGGCCTCCCTGGTTGGTAGATTCTTTGAGAAACTCACACTTGGGTCCCTCCCTGCTTCTTTCTCCATAAGGTAGACTCGTCTTAAATCTCCTTCGTTCTCCGAAGAGTCTAGGCTGGAGTCTTCAGAGCTCGAGTCTTTGAGGGGCGCCCGAACTGCATGTATAGAGCGGCGGTTCATATCTCTCGGTCTATCTGGTAATGCCGGTGCCTTCTGACGTAACTTGTTTGATCCAAACAACATCTTGCCTCGTCTTGCTTTCGTCCGCTGACATGCTGTCAAAACTTCCTCCCATTCTTCCACATCCGCCAGACGCAACATAGTCAACTTGTCTGCTAGCTCTGGGTCGTCCACCGTCAAAACGTAGTGATCGACATGATCCTTCTGAACCTTGGGCGACCCATCCTTAATCTTTATCTTCGCTCTGAGTCCAAGCACATTCAGGGGTACAAATAATCCAGCGGGGTCTCTTCCGACCTTTTCTTTCGCATGGTAGTTCTGACGGGCGACAGGTACCCCCGTGCCACAGAACCAAATCATGAACTCTTGGATTAAGTCCTTCCAGTTTCCTCGGACTGAGCGACCCAGTTGACGGTACCAATTCTGTGCCGGTCCAGTCAGCAATCCTCCAAAAACGAGACATCGTTCATCATCTGTGCTTGGTCTCTTATAAATGCTGTCTTGACCGTTGATACCCATCTGCGCGCTTTGTCTTCGTCTTGGTCTCTTCCATGGAATTCTTTAAAATCCGAGGTCGCCGAGAGTTTGATGCGAGGGACCATATTTGGCATCTTCCCCAGCGCTGCGTTCGCCATCATCGACTGAGGTCCCCTCAAATCCATGTTGTCTGGGTCGAACTCACAGGAACCGACGGATTCCATATCGACGTCGGTCATCGTGTGGCCTCTTGGCATTTGTATGCCTGGATGCTGGTCATGGTGAGCGGTCGTCCTTTGCACCTCTGGTCTTCCTCCTGCTGCATTATCGTTAGGGTGTGCTTGCAATACTTGGCGTTCATTCAAGAATCTTGCCATCGCCACGTCGAAGAGGGTCTGCAGATCACCTACCGGGTAGGGAGGTCCTTCCCCCCATCATCTTCGTCACGGGGCAGAGCAAATTCCAATTTTTTCCCTTGCTGATTTCCCATTGGCTGAAAATCGGAATGATTTTCATTCTTGCCACGCGTCGCCGATCCGAGAACCCGTGGTTCCTGCTCCGCGCTGCGCGCTCGGGCCTGGAGCAGCGCCGCCCCAGTAGGACCTAGGGGCATCCTAGTGACCGACCTAGTTGAGGACGATCCTGGGACCACGGTGCTGCTTCCCTCTGGCCGCTTGGCATCCGGCGTTGAGATGGGTCTTGATTCGCCCCTGGGTGGCCGGCGGTTCCGTACATGTGGGGACCCACCGTGATGTCTTGAAGCGTCATCTGGCTGTCCTTGAACCGCATGTGTGTAGGTGTCACCAGAGGTGGGTGTTCCGTTGCTGGTGTGGTACCCACCAGGATCTACAGACGCTTGTGCATATGCTCTAACGTTGTAGTGATTCTGTCGAACCCCAGGGATAGCAGGTCGTCCGGGTCGAACCGACCTGCGACCATGTTCGCTTCACGAAGAAGGGTGACCAGCGCTGTGATCGCGTCCGTGACGGAGTGCAGCCGTGGCAGGGTTGACACTGGCCCAGTGAGTTGACCCAGCTGCCGTATCTCGAGAGTCTTCACGACGGGGTCGCTCTCCAGGAACGCGTTCAGCTTGCGTTGGTGGTAGGCCCTCGTGACGTCAGCGTCTGACCATGATGCCAGTCCTGACTTCTCGGGGCCTATCGACTTGGTTTTTCTGGGTGCCTTTATCGGGAACTTTGTCGGCTTGGACTGCGCGATCTTTGTTTTTTGTTTGTTAGAGGACCTTAGCCTCTCGGTTTTCACCGTCGACTGATGGTCCTCTGGATCATGATAGGCATCATGACCCAAAGTGTCCTCTACGAGGAAATAGGGAGGGTATTTAGGTTTTTCTTCAATAAGTTCAACCTCGAACATGTTGACCGGGCCTCTACCAAGGCCCGGTCGGTCCTTCGATCCTTGGTTTTTTTCTTCTTGAGTCACTGGCGATCGGTCTTCCAGTGGCTCTTCGGTCTTGTGCTCCTTCTTGACATGAACATCTTTATCGTTTTGGGACTCGCGGTGAAATCCCGCGTCTTCCGAAGATCCGGGCACGCCCACCATTGTGGTGGAGTGGGTTCTCAAAATTGTATGATAAGACCCCAAACCACTCACTGTGCCGGACTGCCGACCGTCGGAGGGGGTACTGCGATGCCTCGTATGGACCTTCTTCTCACCTCGTGTACCCGTCGGCTGGCGGGTTGCACACTTCGGAGACTTGGTGAAGATGTAGACGTCTGCCTTGAGGGAGGTAGACCTGTGGGGCCTCGAGTGGATATGCTTCACTCGGTGGGCAGGTAGGTGGCCACTCGATCGACCTTGTCGAGAGTGAGCTTATAGCCAAATTCTTCAGGGGCGCTTGTCGTCCCTGGCCTTTTCCTTCTTGTTTCAGGGGTATCAACCACCTGACCTTTACGTTGCTCCCGGACCGTGAGGTGAGGGAGACCGCTTCCGATAGCGGGTCTTGGGGGGTGTTGCTACTCGAACGAGCTCACAGGCCAAATGTATCCTGGAGCTTTATTCGCACTTGAACTTCGCTACACAACTGTCTTCGACGGGGGGCCAAAATATATCCCTTCCCGGAACAGTGAGTAACTTAGAGCAAGTTCTTCTTGGGTGACGGAGTCGTGCCACGTAGATCGCAAATTGAGTAGTATTTAAAAGGTCCTATCCTTTTAACTCCTTTACTCTACCCTTGCCTGAAGCTCTAGTTCCTTGCGTCGACTGGTCTGATCCTTGTATTAACTGGTCAGGAGTGGCTGAACCCCGAGGGGCCGAGGTCGACCAACGAGGGACCGGGTCGACCAATGAGGGTCCAGATCTACCAACGAGAGGGCAGGTTGATCAATGAGCGGCCATGATCAACCCTCTTTGGTACCGGTTAACCGGTACCCTGCTACTGATGTTTCTTTGGCGGATCCTGCGGATTGTTCTCCACCAACAGTCGCTTTCCTTCGAGGCCGCTGTCTCTCTGGTCCCTTGTCCCTGACTCACGGTCTATATAACGAATCCAACTGGAGTCTGGGACCTCCACATCACAAAATTAGCACTTCACCACAATTCCACAAGTGTTAAAAAATGCTCCAGCAACATTCAACCGAGTGGTGGCTCACGTGATGCGTCAGCACCGTGCCTACGCGCCCCATTACTATGACGATGTGTTTGTGCATAGTAGGTCGGAGGACGGTTTGAGCGCAATAGAGTCGCACAAGCGTCATTTAGACGCTGTGTTGCAGACTCTGGGTGACGCCTAATTATACGTTTAGTTGCAAAGTGCGTCATAGGAGTCCCCCGAGTTACCTGTGCTGGGCTGCATCGTAGATACACATAGTGTACGAGCAGAACCAGAAAAGGTAAAGGCTATCAAGGAATGGCCTTGATAGCCTTTACCTTTTCTCACGTCATGTGAAGGATTTGCGCCAATTCCTTGGGATCGATAATTGATTGCATAAGTACAGCAAGAATCATGCGGAGCGGACTAAGCCATTGTCTGACCTTTTGATATAGGATGCAGAATGAACTTGATCAAAGGAAAAAGAAGATGCGTTCACTTCAGTGAAGCAATCTCTAGTAGAGGAAACGTTCTTGGCATTGCCAGACGCGGATAAGCCCTTTAGTGTCGTCTGCGATGCAAGCAATTTGCAATCGGTAGCGCGCTCATGCAGAAGGATGACAGCGGCGTTGACCGTGTCATTTCGTATCAGTCTCGGCTTTTGAAAGCTGCCGAGCTGAATTACCCTGTGCATGACAAGGAGCTACTTTCGATTAAGTATGTTCTTGTTAAGTTTCGGGTGCATCTCTTGGGCACCGAACCTTTTGTGGTTTATACGGATCACGCATCACTGCGGACCGCTATAAATTCACCGCACCTCTCGCCGAGAATGGCAAGATGGCTAACATTCTAATCTGAATTTAATTATAAAGTTGAATATAAGCCGGGTAAGTCGAATGTCTTGGCTGACGCGTTATCGCGCAGACCAGACTTCGAGGCAAGACACCAGGATAGTGTGTCTCGTGCGAAAGCACAAGCTGAGTCGTCAACATTGGCAGCCATGAAGGCCTACCATGGGACGAGCTCAATGGACTCCGATATCAAGGAGTGTTACAGTCAGGACGAACATTGTCGCCTGCTGTTGGATCATTTTGGTAAACGAAAGGTTACCCTTCCGTTGCACCTCAAAGCGAAGCTTAATCGCTTTCGTTCCAGTGATGGCCTAACTATGGCATCAAGTGTCACCTTGTGATCCCTTGAGAATCTATGTCCCTCATGACACAGATCTCATGCTGATGATACTTCACGAGTGCCTTGATGCGCCATCTAGTGGGCATCTGGGCCGTGAAAAGACATTCTTACGAGTGTCAGAGGAATTTTGGTGGCCCCACCTATATCGGTGGGTGCCAACTATATTCGCTCTTGTGAAGAGTGTCAGCGCATAAAGCCTGCACCTTCAAACAGTGCACCACTGAAGCCACTGCCGATTCCAACTGAATGTTGGAAGTCGGTCAGTTTGGACTTCATGTTTGGCTTATCGCCTGACCATAAAGGCAGGACGGGGCTCGTTGTCTTTGTAGACCGACTGAGCAAGATGGTGCATTTGGCACCATGTAGCACCAAGATCTCAGAAAAAGAGGCTGCCCTCTTGTTTCTGGATCACGTGTATCGACTACACGGGATGCCCGAATCCATAGTATCGGACCGGGATCCGCGTTTTACGTCGATTTTTTGGCGACATGTGTTTGAGCTGCTGGGAAGCAAGCTCCACATGTCAACCGCCAAACTGATGGCCAAACAGAACGTGCCAATCGAGTTGTGGCGGATGTGTTGCGTACAGTAGCGACTCCCAAAGAATGAAGCAAGCAGTTGTCATTCGTGGAGTTTGCTATTAACAACAGTGTTTGTGCCAGTAAGGGTGAATCACCGTTAATATTAATGGGCTGCGCTATCCTAGGACGTCAGTCTCTTTTATGCGCAACCCGAGTCTTAATGGGGGATGACCCCTAACTTCGCTCGGTGCGAATGCCAAAAAGGGCCAAGGTTGCCCTAGTGACACTGCTAGTTCAGCAGTGGTCACGGCACCTATAGGTGTCACTGAGGAGGCACGGCAAGAAATTCCAGTGCTCCTTGACGTTGACACTATAGTGTTATCAACAGCGTCGACCCATGTACGACCTCTTGGAGGCGTCATCGGCGAGCTGGATGTTAACAGCGTGAGCGAAGTTTAGCGCTTTGTGGATGAGCGATTAGCATCACACGTAAAGTCCGTGACGCGATGGCAAGCGCATAGGACAAGCAAAAACAATATGCAGACCAGCATGGTCGCAAAAACAATGAACACTTTAGTGTGGGGGACAAAGTGCTATTAAGTACTGCTACCCTACCTAAACATGCAATTTCTGTACTACCTGGTGGTACTACTAAGCTATTGCCCCGGTTCATTGGGCCATCTACAGTGGTTGAAGAGGTTGGAGACCTAAATTATAGGCTCACTCTCCCACCGTATATGAAGACTCACCCCATATTTTACGTGGGTCGTCTGAAACGGTATGTTGATCCAGAAGAGATCACATATCCACATCAGTATAACGAGAACGATGGTGACGTCGACTGTGAGTCGAGCGTCGCGGCCGATCAGGCGACGGGGAAGGTGAACGAATTCCCGTATACGAACGAGGCGATAGAGGACTTGGCGATCAAGGAGGACTCCGCGTTGAACGCGGGTATCTCATCACCAGTCGCTCGTGTATGTCCAACCGGTCTTCAGGCGGACATACCCCTGACGATTTCTCGTATTCACAGCGCGCAACTCCAAAGTCAGTCGCGAGACTTGACGAGACAAGTCAGCCACATGTTTCTTCACCGCAGTGATACCCGCCTGCGACTGAACGACAACAGGATAGGCAGTCGCAAATAGTTAGGCGTAATCGCCGCTCCTATCGGGCGCCACCTATGCTGGTGGATGCGAGTGGGAACAGACGCTTCCTTGTTGGAAGATTGTTGGCCCACCGCCATGTGAAGCAAAAGCCTCAAATCCTTGTTCAGTGGAAAGGATACCCAAAGAGCTTCGACTTTTGGGAACCGGTTGACGCATTGTGCGTCGACGTGCCTGGTCTGGTGGATGCTTACAAGAAGAAGCACCAGCTGCACTCGCTCTGCTAGGTCCTGATGGACTAGCTGGAACAGCGTAGCGAGAAGGAGCTGGGGGTATGATATCACCCACTATATTCCTCCCACACGTCATTGCGAAACTGATTCGCTGCGACCGCTGTTTCACTGCATCTGCATGCGATTTAACACGGCGCATGAACTCTGCCTCTTATTCGTCGGCTGGTTCGTTAGAACGCAACACGACGGGGATAAAGAAAGCACGACTTAGTGCTTTGTTCTGTATTTTTTATGATGTAAAGACGATAAAATGTTTAGTAGCGTCAATAGTGGCACGCCTTAAACTTTGCACTATATACAAGCCAGCGTGGCCACTCGGATGGCGTCGGCATCGCTGGAAAACTATCACTTACGTAACCGCCCTCGCGACGGCGTGCTAGTGAGCTGACTGTGAAGCCGAAGGGCTTTTTGCTCACCCTCGCCTGAGTCTGACTCTACACTATGGATTGTCAAGGCATTAGACGTTGGTCGACAGAGGCGGAGAATTTTGAATGACCGACCTGCTGTTGAGCCGCTACTGTTTCTTGTAAAGTCGCGCTCTCAGTTGTGGTCGCTGCTGTGGTGGAGTGGGTTCTCAAAATTGTATGATGATACCCCAAACCACTCACTGTGCCGGACTGCCGAATGTCGGAGGGGGTACCCCGATGCCGCGTATGAGCCTTCTCTCACCTTTTGTACCCTTCAGCTGGCGGGTTGCACTCTTCGGAGAACTTGGTGAGGATGTAGACGTCTGACTTGATGTAGGTAGACCTGTGGGGCCTCGAGTGGATATGCTTCACTCGGTGGGCAGGTAGGTGGCCACTCGATCGACCTTGTCGAGAGTGAGCTTATAGCCAAATTCTTCAGGGGCGCTTGTCGTCCCTGGCCTTTTCCTTCTTGTTTCAGGGGTATCAACCACCTGACCTTTACGTTGCTCCCGGACCGTGAGGTGAGGGAGACCGCTTCCGATAGCGGGTCTTGGGGGGTGTTGCTACTCGAACGAGCTCACAGGCCAAATGTATCCTGGAGCTTTATTCGCACTTGAACTTCGCTACACAACTGTCTTCGACGGGGGGCCAAAATATATCCCTTCCCGGAACAGTGAGTAACTTAGAGCAAGTTCTTCTTGGGTGACGGAGTCGTGCCACGTAGATCGCAAATTGAGTAGTATTTAAAAGGTCCTATCCTTTTAACTCCTTTACTCTACCCTTGCCTGAAGCTCTAATTCCTTGCGTCGAATGGTCTGATCCTTGTATTAACTGGTCAGGAGTGGCTGAACCCCGAGGGGCCGAGGTCGACCAACGAGGGACCGGGTCGACCAATAAGGGTCCAGATCTACCAGGTAAACCTTCCAAGGATCTAGGTATAGTCCGCTAGTTTCATGATTTTGCATTACTTCGAAGCGGTTATGGCTTGTCTTCTTGCACTCGAAGTGCGGAGTTATTCTCCGCAATTCAGATCCACTTCGTCCACCCACGAGGGGTCAGGGTGTCCCTTCCATTGCACGAGGAATTCTCGTTTTTACCGTTCATACCGAGTTTCATACCTGTACGGCTCTCTAAAATTTCTTCGACTTCATACTCGCCCTCTTCCAATTCCCGCACCCAGCTGTCTTCGGGTAGTAGACATTCGTCAAAGTCGACTCGATCCGTTCCATCCACCTTCAGCTCGCTGTTCGGTCGATCGGGGAATTCTCTGACGGGCTTGAGCTTGTAGATGTACACGATTAGGAATAGTCTATATTCTGTGCCTCCTAGTTCCAAACGTACTGCATGATCTCCGACCAATTCCCGAACTCAGAATGGTCCGTGCCAGAGGTGGGCCAATTTCTTAGCATACCCTTCCTAGAATCCCATCCATGGACCAGATAGAACAGTGTTTCCTCCCGCACTCTGTCTTGAGCCGTGTTTAACGCGAACGCTAAACGTTCCGCGCATTCATGCCAGTCTCGCTGTCCCACGTCGGCCACATACATCTTGAGCGATCTTGTTAGAGTCTGGACCATTCTCTCCGCAGTGCCGTTCGCTTGAGGTCGGTAGGCCATGGTTGCTCTCTGACGTTGACCCACCATACGACTGAGCGCTCGGAAGAAGTCCGACATAAACCCCGGTTCCCGATCGTGACGGATCGTCTCACTGGCACCAAAACGGCGGAAAACGCATTCTTCATATTCCTCAGCTACTGTCTGGGCTGTCCGTGACGCACTTGCTTTAGCCATCACATAACCTGTGAACAGGTCGACCGAGATCAGTAGTTCCGTATTTCCTTTATGCGACTTGGGGAGAGAGGGTATGTGGTCCATCGCGATAATTTGGAAGGGGTACGTCGCTTCAACATTCCCCGGAGACTTCCCTTGTAAAGTGGGTCTCCCTTTCCCAGTCTCGCAATCCATGCACTGAACCACATATTTCTGCACACTCCGGAACAGACCCCTCCAATGGCGATATCGTCGAATCCGATGACAAGCACGCTTGATTCCCTGATGGCCACCTTATGTAATGGCTACATTACACATATAGCATTAACGCAAATAAACAATTACATATGTAGGCAGGTGCTGGGCCCGAATAGCGGGCACAGCGTAAAATTTTGGAAGTCCGTTTTCCAGGTGTTAGGCACCCGATTGGACATGTCCACAGCGGATCATCCGCAGAACGATGGTCAAAATGAACGCGTAAAGTGCGTTGTTGAAGATATCCTCCGCAGTGTTTGTGCTGAAACGCCGAAGCGATGGATCTCTATGCTCCCTGTAGTTGAGTTTGCACTCAATAACTCCGTGCACGACTCTACCGGCTACACTCCGTTCTATGCGAATGGTTTCACACACCCACGCGTTCCGTTAACGCTACCACCGAGTGGTTCAGGGCTTGGTGGGGGAGAGGTTGCCGATCGGCTTGCTGATGTCAGTCCTAATACTGTTAAGATACAGGTGAATACGTTTCTCGCAACGCGACTAAATGTCTTACGACATGTGCAAGATGCAATGGCTGATGGTCAAGACAAACAAAAAGAATATGCAGATGCTAAAGGCAGAAGCTGTATTGATGATTATGAGGTCGGAGACCAAGTATTACTTAATGCTAAATCCTACAATCCTACCAATGTAGTGCTGTCTTTAACACAAAGTTGCGTCCGCTCTTCATCGGCCCCTTTACGGTCGTGGCCAAGAAAGGCCTAGCGTATACGCTTAGTTTGCCGCGCAAATTGCGTACACATCCCGTGTTCTACGTCGGCATGCTCAATTATACCGGGATACGCCCCAAATAGAAGCTAAGGCGCTCGCGTCGAGTTCATCGGCATTGACGCGGGACGGATCATCTGCACCAACAGGTCAAGCTGACCCTGCACTAGGGTTCGGCTCTGTTCCAGCGACTCAAGACGGGAATTCATCGACTGCATAGTCTCACGGAGAGACTGCAACTATTGAAGTAGCTCGGCATGAGATTGTGTCGGTACTCTGGCCTCCTCCGGCTTTGCTCGATGCTCAGGGGAATCTTCAGTTCCATGTGGAGCGTCTACTGCAGAAGCGTCGCCGCCATGGTCAAACCCAGTATCTGGTAAAGTGGCGGGGTTATCCCGAGTCGTGGAACTTATGGATGTTCGAGTTCCCCTTCGGCAAAACTTCCCATACGCCGTTGACGGTTTGAACGTCGTGCGCAAGGTCAGCCTCTTGGCGCTGACGCTTCTCACCTGTAGTGGTGGGGGTAGGCGAGTTAGCGGCCTCGGACTGTCGTGATCTCGCGGCTACAGGTGTAGCCGAAACATTGGGATGCTGTGTAGCAGACGCATAATGCGTTCGTTAGGATTTCAATTTTCCTCGGGCCTTCAATTTAGCGTAATCGTAACGCATCTTCCGCTCGAGTCGAACATCTGCCACATCGGCACTTGCCCGTAGGGCCCACATGCTGCTTAAACGTCGCGCATAATGCGCCCAGCGGCTGAAATCCGTGTCTTCTTCTTACTCGGTTATCATCCGCGAGCAGAAGGATAGTGACACCCTTTATAGGAGAGACTGGTGCACCGCGCACTTGCCTGTCGAGGCGTGCCAAGTATTGGCTTTGTGTAGTGATATGGGGTTCCAGATACCTTTGTCGAAGTGCCGTTCGCGTGGCAACATCCTCGGGTGAAATGGCCTCAGGACTGATGGCGCAGCCAGAAAGAGAATGTCCGGATGCCTCCTTGAGGCGTTCTTCCACTGTAGGTGGTTTGAACCTGTACTGTCGGTGGTACTGAAGTCTCGCCATATTCTTCGTCCGGCGCTTGGCGCCTTCCTCTAGGTCGATGGTCTGCTGCTGCTGCTCGTCGAGTGGTTTAGTAAACGTCGCTGTTGATGATACGTTAGGCGGGTCGCGTAACGCTTTTAGCGCATCTGCAGCACCACGTTCAGGGAACGGATTCGGTGCATGACTAGTGTCATCTTCACCCGTAAGAGTGGTTAAAGAGGACTCATCGGGTCCCACAAAGACGGTGTCACTTTTGTAATCAACCGCTTCGTCAAGGTCGCCTTCGATAAGGTCCCGAGGATTCTGTGACTCATTGCTAGGAGGCGTCATGTTATGTGCCGTGAACAAACCGTAAGGTTCAAACGTTCGCTAAAGCACTACCTCAAAGAGGAAAGATGTCGAATGACATTCTATGGGAACGTCAGTCTGGTGGGGGAGGGTGCAACGGGGTTACACGACGCTTGTAACATCATTTCAAAAGTTTACGGTTGAAGTTTCCTTTTATTGCATATAATGCATTAGGATTGTTCTCTTTAGAGAGGTATTAAGTATAAGCGTTAAAGATACGGTATTCGGTAATACCGTATCCTATCGGATAGGATTCGATAATCGATAACGCTGTACTAAGTACATCATACACAGATGTTTAGACGATACGTCGTCCAATAGCAAAGTCTGCATATTATAATTACTATTATAGTAATTAATCTAGTGAGGGTACTTAGAGTGGGACTATTCATAAAATCTTAAAGCATCAATAAAATCAGTTCTCATTTTGAGTTTAACATCGCAAGTCGTTCTGACTTGTTCTCTTGTGCACTTTGTGCGTTGGTTGTCTGAACCTTTAAGCTTCTAGCTTGTTCTTGCACTCTGTGCGTTGGTTCTCTGAACCTTAAGCTTATTGCTTGACTGGCTAAAAGTCTCTTTCCTCGTTCCTTATAACAGGGTGACTTTAAGTCGTTGAATTAGTTCCTTAGAACTAAGTGGCTTTTAGCTTTAACTCTATTTACTTCTATATAACTAAGAGGCTTCCAGCCTAATGGCTTCCTCTAGCTAAAAAACTGTGCAGATCCGCTACATTCATACTCGTTCTTGTCTTTCACATGGTGCAGCACCAGAGCCAGCGTCTCCACCAGTGGACAGTACTTACCGTCAACAAAGATCTGCTTTTCCAATAGTTTCCGAGCCAGCAATAATTTGCTACTCTTTACGGCCGTCGAGGCTATCTGATACCACACGGCCACATTCATTGCGTCCAGTGCCAATGCCGAATCCAGAGCGTCATCAAATTATTGCGGCACAAAAATCATTGTCGCGAGGTTTTAGTAACGTAACTGATACCGATAGTATAAGGTATTACGTATACCTTATAATATCACTCATCTGTGATACCCCTTTTTAGAAAAATCGGTATAAAGAATACATAAAGAACTTCAACCGTAATGTTTTGGTATGATGATACAACCGTCGGGTAACTCCGTTACAATGCCAGTAACGCAAGCTGCTAATTAATTATCACGACATAGGTGTAGTACGCTTGCCTCTTCGCTATCATCAGCAGCTGCGTTCAGGGAAAGAATCTTGCTTTTGCAGATCCACCACCTTGTTCTTATTGCCGCTGTCGGGCGAAGTCATCTCCTGCGTGGCTACGATTTCACAATGCTGTCAAATTAATCGCTCAAAAATTAGTCTGCCTTGTAGGCTGAAAGTTGTAGCGGTCGCATTAACTATTGAAACCTGTACTACGGTAAATAGATCAAACGAGCAAGAAATATTGCGATTTTGCTAGTTATTATAACTTTAGCTAGCAGCTTTAGAATGCCCCCAATTTATCAATTTAGTAATGAGAGCTAGCTATTCACAATAGATGAACATGTCATCTTACATCTCGTTTTGCATTGAGCCATTTTGATTCGCGGTCGTATTCTTGAACTTGATACTGATCACACGCTTGCCAAACAGACTGTGGTGGTATCCCTTCTCGAATCGGTCGCGTGGGTTCGTGCGCACCATAAAAACGAAGCTACCTGTGACACACACCACAATCAGAATCTTGTAAATGCTGTCGATGTACGCGTCCTCGGCTGTGGCACCGTTCTTAATAGCCGCAGTGTACTTGGCGCTAAGATCAGTCCGCCCACCACGCCACCAAGCGACCACGCCCACAAGATCGGTGAAGGCATCGCACATGTCTGTCAGAAAGCACGGGATCGTGCCTAAACCGCCACCATACGACAACGTCAACTGGAATACGAGGACCGTTATGACTGTGTAGCTCTCATTGCGGATCAGCGTATGATAGCAATGATAACGATCTGTGAGACCACTCCGTAGAGAAAGAGGCATTTACGCGCGAATGCATGCTCAACGTTGAATACGCGTTTGATTACTAGTCGCCCAACAAAGCTGAATAGACCGTTGATGTACACGATGTAGATATTTTAGGCGGCCGTCTTGCCGAAGAGCGTGGTGGACATAGCGGAAATTTTGAACAGCATGATGAGCCTGTAGAGCTGGTTGCCAAAAAACATGATACACATAAAAACGAAGTCAGCGACGTCATTGACTGAATGAGAGTCATTTTCTTCACCTGGGCCTTAGTGTCGTTTGCGCTCGGGTCCTTCTCCTCGCGAACGGCCAGGTTCGCGACTGAATCGTACCCGAGCGAAGACCTAATACTCACGTTCTCGCCACGCTCCTGCGTCTCGTGAACAATTTCACCATGTATATTTAGTCCACCCAAAGAGGGCGAGTTGCGCAGCTGTACAAAATTTGACTCCCATGACACATCCAATGACGATGAGCAGGTCAAGCGAGCTGGGCAGCTCGCTAGTCCAAGCGATGATAGGGAGGTACGCCTTTGTCCACACGACCAAAGTCGCTCCCAGCAAAGCCAAAAACAGCTCCACGGTATTGGAAACGGGCCGACACGGGCGAATGTAGCATGTGTCGTTTTGCTAAAGCCGCAAAATAGCCCGTAACTAATAAAGAGACCAAAATAGCCCGTAATTAATAAACAGACCGGCAATTGAGTTAGCGTGCAACGAGATGCAGTCCATAACACAATCGATCATAAATGATGTCGTGGCAAGCATCATACCGGATCGAGGGCCATTGCGCTTTAGCCACGGACCCATGATGGCCGTCGTGGTACCTACCATACCCACAGAAATGTGTAGATGCATTAACCGCCATGCCTTGTCCTTCTTGCCGCAGATGCGCAGATCAATAGGATTGTGGGGTACCGACCATG
>CANTFK010000404.1:0-27839 GCA_947646735.1 Peronospora farinosa
AAAGCTATCATGATTAATCGATACGATGCACAGTGTAGATTCTGCGCAAACACTTAGAAGGCGGCTCGATCGGTGAAAATGCTTTAGCACTTCAAAGAAATGTGTAAGTAGGTTACAGCAAAGCCCGTACGATTGCGTATGAGACGATAGCCAACATAAAGATGAGTATCGATCCTTTTTTTACCTTTAGTTTGTTTAAAGAGTCGATCATCGCAATGCAGGTGGAAGACCCTGCCAACGTATCTGAAGCGCTTATTGACATGATGCGGGCCGATAGGAAGAAGGGATGAGGTAAATAAATGACATCCTCGGACAAGAAGAAGAGGCAGAGACATTTCAAATTGATGATGATACACGATTCTGGCTGCGCAGGAGTTCCATCTGAACCTGTGCCATTTTATCGAGACTGATTCAATTATCTGTGCTCCTCCTTGTGGAGATCCTTTCACCTACACGCTAAGACGTCTTTATTATAATGGATCGTCGATCTTATCGATCAAAAGATTGGAAACGCGATATCGCATCCAATACACCACCAGACCACTAGCAATTGAGATGTTTGGTCACTGGAGTCTACTCGACATGCCTGACCTTTACGAGCGTGATGGCTTTGCGCTTTCCTAGGTTTTTACAATTGCCATTGCTGCCGCGTTGCAGTTGTAATTTCGCTTCAAACAATAGATATAAGGGGTCCAGGCAGCCATGTGGTGAAAAAAGTAAATTTATTGCCGACTTTCTTTGCATGGTCAAGCTGTCAGTAGCTCTTGTAAGAAATCCTTTTTTTCAGGAGTCTCACGGAATCGAGATCTAACGTCCAGCAAAAACAGATAAAAACATCGAGGATACGTAAGTCCTCGTTGAAGTAGCAAAAGAGACCTACTCAACATACCTCACGAGAACAGCCAGCTCTTTCGAAGAAAACATATCCAGACTGCCACTGTTAAACTTATCGCGAACCATTGCCAGTGGATCCATCTGCAGCGTACATGCAACGTCAGCTGACACGTTGATCATGCGCAAATGAAAACAAGCAAATACGTACCAAGATCGCTATGAGTTTCGAGAGCCTCTCCATACTGGGGACGAATTTTGCAGCTTGTGCTGGCGAAGCAAACAGCGTTTCAGACTGTACAAGTTATAGCCAAAAAAAATTGCCAGCACACAATTTAGTAATAAAGTCTCGCACCTCTAAGAGCGACGATAACAGGTGGTGGAGGTGAACTCCAGATTTTTCAGAAATTTTCTGAAAGCATAAATAGCATGAATATATGTTAGCAAGAGCTACATGTCAAGTCGGAATATACACAAGAAGATACCAACCGTTTGGGTGAAAACACCGTCCACGAAATTCTTTACTAGTGGCTCAAGCATCCGTGACATGATCTTGTTGTAGACCGCAAGAGGTAACCCTTCGTGCCACAATGAACTCATTTCATTCAGCTTGTAAAGTGCGCTCTTCAGGAATTTTTCCACGCGCTCCAAATCGTATTCTGAATCGAGGGCACCAAGTGACTACCGCAAATTGTAGGTGAGAGCCTGTATACTACTGACGTGCACTTTACTAGCCTACTTACCGGTAAATGCTTTATCCCAGACACAGCCTCTTCCATTTGCGCTGAGGCAAACGAAGTCAATGCCTGTTCACCGACTTCTCGAAAAGAAGGGACCATGTCCACCATTGTAGCGGTTTGGTTAAGAGGTGCTGGGAGCCTGCGCAGTGCAAGAAAGTTAGTTCTGCGTACTAATACTGCTGCAATAACTCACTGTGTCACGTACCGATCCTTGTAGATATGCCCAACTACCAGCATGTGATGTGTAATGTATATGCAGTCATTATGATACAGCATACAGGTTCGGGGGTCATTTGCAATATCGTTATCGTATAACGTGGATATCACAGTTCGAAATAGAAAGAAAAGATCTCGCGCTGTCTGGAAAAGTAAGTTTGCGTTCGTCTCGCCAGAAGCGCATGCCTCTACAAGAGTTTGATGCACCAGCTCCACCACCTCATGAGCACAAACAGTCACCAGGTAGTTGGGGACCTGAAAATAACTGCTTTCGACATCGTCTGTACTCCACCTGTCAGGCGTATCATCAATTCCAAGACCTTTTTTCTCGCCACTTGTACCTTTCTTGCCCGATCCAGTGGATGCATTGAGGCAACATTTCTCGGAGGCGCCCGTGATTTTGACAGAGTCATGGTACCCTTGGCGCATCAAATCACGCCCACTGCTCAATATGGCCTGCCGGCGTTTTTTTGCGTGCAATCTGCAAATATACCGTAACATGACAGCGTCAGTAGTCGGCCCATTGGACCACAACAAAAATAGGTCAACGTACTCGCTAAGTCGGTTGACAAAGCCTCGAAGTTGACTATTGCTGCAAGCCGAGAAACCGGTCGCCACTAACGTGTTCTCCAAGGTAGCGATCTAACGGTGTGATAAACATGAGAGATAAAATATCTACATACAGAGAACACAAAAAAGTGTAACGCACGCACACTTGTCATAAGGACTTCTCGGTACGCGTCAAGTGCGGTGACATCGTGCGGAATTTTTTCTTGTAGCAGATTCATAACCTGGGCCTCAAGGTTACCCGGAATCTTCCACATGAAATCGCCAAGCTGATTCATCAGCTCAGGTGTACTCCCAAAAAGCTCTACATAGACAAACTGAAGCACCTTGACAACGTTGGCACATTTATCCTGTATCTCTGCTTCTCCACTCTTCACTGAGGCATCATCAATCTCCGAGCTTTGCGCCACAACTTCCAGCACAACACCGCTATCATCCTCAATCTTCTGTATCAATCCTCTTTGCATCTGTAACATCGGTTTTATAAGGTGTTGTGAGACGGCTTTCGCAATGTCCTTCATTTTTGGTGCCAGGATTCCCAGTACTTCGCACGCCTTCCAAAACTCCCCACGTCGTTCGTCCACTACCAACGTGATCGCTCCCAATACATCATCCACAAAACTTGTTGCCACCTTTAACGTATTATCTTTCCAAACCACCGTAGAAGCGAAATACTGCGTCAGCTCATTCAGGAGCCGATTTTTCTCACGCAACAATTGCAACTTAACAACTCGAATGAGTTTTCTGCCGTCTGCATTAACTCCATCTCTTTTCTCTGCTACCTCAAGGTCATGCACCAATCCCTCCACTTCAACAATGCTCTCCGCCGCTGCAACAAAGCGATGATGTCCAATTGATTCATCTACGTCTCCTAGCAATCGATCCGTCTCTTTGAGTTGCTCAATCAGAGCCAGCATGGTCTTCGATTGCTGTATTTGCTTTGTCAGTTGTTCTTTGTGTGTCAACGATAGTAAAAGCTGAGCTTCTGGTGCCATCTCGCCACTCTTGTCCAGCTGTAGGCGATCCACAGCGTCCAGTAGCGCCACATTCAGCCGTCGCATCCGCTCCTGCAGGTCCGACGCGTCTACATCATTTCCCGTCATGGAAATCGAGTGTGACGTGCCCCATTTAGCTGCAATCTTGATGGCTTCGTCCGCAGAGATGTTCGAGGACGAGGAATAGAAAGAGCGTAAGGTCTCCACTACCTCACGTTGCACTTGAAGGAATTCTGCATGGGTATCTTCAAGTTTTCTATACGAATATAATGCATTAAGAGGCTCGTAAGAGAGTAACGGGATCATCAGTTAAGAGATGGAGAGAGACAGCTCGTACCTGGTCAATGAATCTAGTGATGCCATTGTTTTAGACTTGTTTTTATTTGTCCTGAAATCATTTTTAAACAGGGGTACACTAATTATTGCGAAAAAAAGGTAAGGGTTATGCTCGTTATTAGTTTGTTTGATTAAAGACCAAGAAGTAAAACTTACCGAGAGCAAAAAATAATGGAGTCAACTGCTGGTCTGTGCGAGCTCGAAGTGGATTCAAGCGACATCATCCACTTGATCCTGCAGTTTTTACGTGAGAACCGCCTATTTCATGCCATGCGTGCGTTACAGGAGGAATCTCAAGTGAGTCTCAATGCTGTCGAGTCGGTGGAGGCATTGGCCAGTGACATCTCACACGGTCGTTGGGACCTTGTACTGCAGCAGACAAAAGCTCTCGAATGCAGTGCCTCTGCCATGATGGACCTCTATGAGCTCGTGGCAATTGATATGATGGAAGTGCAAGAGAACGACGTGGCTGTGCAGCTGCTGCGCAATACGTCAGCGCTGGCTAAAATGAAACAGACACAGCCAGAGCGCTATCTGCGGCTTGAAAAGCTGGCCCAAGGAGCAAATTTTGACCCTTTAGAAGCTTATATTGGCTCCAGTAAGCAAAAGCGACGAGATGAAGTTGCACAAGTTTTTTGCAGTGAATTGTCAACTGTGGAGCCATCTCGACTGCTGGTTCTACTGGGCCAGGCACTCAAATGGCAACAGCTCCAGGTAATAAGCTTGTAATGGTTTTATAGCTTGAAGGTGGTAAGATTGGAAATTGACGATGATTGTTGTAGGGCATGGTGGCTCCAGGAGAAGACTTGAATTTATTTCGAGGCAAAGCTAAGGAAAAGGTGGTTGACCGCTCGGAAAAACTAGTGCGCAAACCGGCGGGCAAGATTAAGTTTAGCAAGACTTCGATGCCCCAATGTGCGCAATTTAGTCGTGATGGGAGGATACTCGTGACGGGTGCAAAAGATGGATTTGTGGAGGTTTGGGATTTCGAAAAATGCAAACTACGAAAGGATCTTGACTACCAGGCGAAGGTACGGTGAATGCAGTTGTACGCAGGACGCTGGAGTTTTGTAGCTGAGGTACTATCTGCTCTCTTTTTGCTCTGAAGGATGAGTTCATGATGCACGATGTTAGTGTGACAGCACAAGCTTTTAGTCGAGATGGAGAATTGCTGGCAACAGGTAGCGAAGACGGTAACGTCAAAGTGTGGAAGGTTTCCACTGGAATGTGTCTACGTCGCTTTGACAAGGCGCACAGTCAGGGAATCCAAAGTATCGTGTTCTCACGGGATGGCACACAGCTGCTGACGGCTTCGTTTGATCATCTTGTTCGCATTCACGGTCTCAAGTCGGGTCAGACGCTCAAAGAGTTTCGTGGCCACCAAAGCTACGTCAACACAGCCTTCTTTTCGTCGGACGCCACCAGAGTCATTTCGACGTCGAGTGATGGAACGCTAAAGATCTGGAGCACCAAAACGGATGAGTGTCTTCACACTGTGCGGCCGCCTAGCGAGTCCTATACTGCAGAAATCGATGCCGTGAGTGCGTTGCTAGTGCCGAGCCCATCTGGGGCCAGGGACAGTATCGTTCTTTGCACGCGCACGAGCGACATGTATCGTGTATCAATGGAAGGGGACGTAGTGTTGACGTACAGGGGAGATTCTCTCGATGAAAAGAAAGTTGGTAACTTTGTCGCTTGTACGCTGTCGATGCGTGGCAAATGGCTCTACGGCGTGACCGACAAGGGTTTTATCGTGAGCTTCGACACCGCAACGGGCGAACTCGAAACGTCAATGCAAATCTGCAACGCCGATGCATTTGGCATTACTCACCACCCGCACCGCAATCTTGTAGCTACGTATGGCAGTGACCGATACGTCAGATTATGGAAAGCGTGATGCAGCGAAAACTCAATCCAAAAGATTTGCTCTGTGTCAGTCGCCAACTTTAATGTGGCATGCCAGACCTCTTCATCTTCGCTGACGTTGCCTTTTCAATTACCGCGGGAACTCACGTGTCAACGCCGAGAAGGCATCGGCGCGCGATGATGTTATAAACCTTTCTTGTAAGCTTTTCTGCGCAATCAATGTGTCTGAAGTACAAATGAGCGTATCACGCACTCACATAGTAATCCTGGAGGATTGTCGTGTATGGTAATCTAGTGTTTCGTGCCTTTCTTAACCTTGCCTACCTTCTTACTACTCTTCGCCAGCTTTTCACGCTCTTCTTCTAGCGCAAGCTCTTCGCCGAGCTGGTATGGCGACCGAAAAGATGCTGAAATATCGCTGGATGCAGCTGTAGCGACGCCGTGTACGCGAGAGCCAAATCGGCGCTCAACACCTTCGTTCTCAGAGGTGTCCCAGAGCGCCAGCACACCCTTTGAGCCACCGACGCCGAGCATGAACGGCGAGTCTTGGTAAAAAGACAGCGTAAACAATTCACCCTGCACAGCACACAATAAATTGTTAGACGATCCTACAGCTTAATTTTCCACTGCATCAGCACAGCTACGTACCACATTCATCTCCTTCGAAGTGACACACACAGGGGTGTTATCATTGAGGTCCCAGAGCTTAACTGTCTTGTCAACGCCAGCGGTTGCCATCAAGCCAGGCACCTGAGCAGAGAAAGAAATTGCTGACACGGCGCTAGCGTGGGCGTCGAAACGGAACAACGGGGTTGAGCCATTAACTCGCACGTCAAAGCCCACAACGACGCCGTCTTCTGCTGACGCCACGATGGTGCTCGGGTTGTGTGGCATCCATGCGATACTCTCCACTTCAGCACTTAGTTGGAACTTAGAAAAGGCATCAGGCTGACGGCCATCCAGCACCACAATTTTTCGATCAAACGAAGCACTAGCGAGCACAGTCGTTTCCGCTGGATTCCATCGCACGCTCTGCACCTTGTTACTGTGGTGCGCCATGGTATACAAACACTTTTGTGTCGTGATATCCCACACCTTAACCGTCGAGTCGGCGGAGCCACTTGCCAGCATGTTCCGGTGGCTGCTGTTCCAGTCCAGCGCCATGACGGAATCTTGGTGACTACCAGGTTGGAGAACTGTCTTGCAGTTCTTCCGTCGCTTCGACATCTTAGGCATGGCGACATCACGCAGCTTATCATCCTGTTCACCGCCCAGCGTCGCCGAGGGCTCCAGCACGTCCATCACATTGAGATCCCAGATCTCAATTCCTGGCTTGAACGTGCCCACGGCCACGAAGCTGCCATCCACAGGCCCCGTCCTCGGGTCCAGTGGCACCGGAGCGCAGTCCATCCAGGCCATGCACAGCGGGAAAGCTGGCAAGTTGATTTCATGGTGTACGTAGAGCGCGCCATTCTCATCGTCGTAGACTTGCACTTCGATGCTGCTAAAATCCTCCTCCGTATTAGCGACGAGGATAACACTGTCTGTAGGACGAATCTCCACGTCCTCTTTGTCTATCTCCAGTTCGTCGTCTTGGTCGTCATTCTCCTCGTCCTGCATGGCCTCGATGTCATCGTCACTGGACATGCCATCGACCTCGTCCTCCTCTTCGTCATCTTCGATCGCACCAGCACCAGCACCAATGTAGTTCTTGATAGCTGCATCATCATCCTCTTCATCATACTCATTCATTTTGAACGAGGCCGGCAGTCCCGTGCTATCCTTCTCGTCTTGGCTCTCCTGAACTTCAGCAGCGGCATCTTCCGCTTCCATAGCTTCTTCCATTGCGTTTTGTTCGTCCACCTCCTCTTCTAATGCGGCCTTGGACAATATCTTCATTTCGTCATCGGTAAACTTCAGCTTTTCCGGGATACGACGCGATGCGCCTTTGGGAACCCATACGAGCGCAGAGATCATGGTTGATACACTCGGATGAATGGACGGTGACGTGTGATGTCCATCAATTTGAAAACTGTGCTATAGAATATATGTAAAGACTTTAAGAGCTGAGGAACAAAGTCGTGCAGCTTGAATTGGAAGTCCTGCACCCGTTTTTTAGTGCCCGACTTGATCGCTATATCAAACTTTTTGCAACCTCTGCATTCCCTCACGTAGCCTTGTACGTGTTGAGGACATCCGGGTTTCCTTTTCCCGAGCCTAGTTGCGTTAGGTGGTTCAAGTAATGAACATCGGGCTCTCAAAGGAATAGTCAGCTTTTTGGTCCAGCTTCAACGCGAAACCTCTTGCTGAGGTTTCTCAGAGCTGTTGCCGCTTCAGTATAGCATCGTTTCTTTCGTACTGGCGATCGTTTTTTCTGCACCTTGTTCAAAGGCATCGTCACTGTAATGAAAGGGCAAGGTCAAGTTTGGCTGGATCGACATTTAATGTAGTCGATTCTTCGCGCGGACATATTGCATGCAGTTTAATATCTAAGGTTGGGCGTCAATCACCACTACCTAAATCTTAGTACAGTTCTAGCTAGTGATTTTTCAAAAGAGCGAGAAAAGCTTCCTCGGTACTATAGAGTTCACTTTCCTAATACTGTAAGAATCCTACATGGCTCCAATAGAAAACACGGTTTGCTGGGAACACTTATTTCACCACGTCCAAATACTCAGCAAATTAGACGATTGACCTTATAATCGCCGAGCTTTGAAGTTATGCCTTTGGAGTTTCGCTGAGAAAAACTTTCTGCGTTTTGCACTTGAGGTTGTCACAGGATGAGTCCGTTACATCGTATTGACACTTATTTGAAGTGTCAATAAAAATATTATTTTGGCTAATAATATTTGACAATACAGATCTTCCTCCAATAACTTTGTCCTCCATTAAGCTATAACGTCCGGTTAAAAATTTCTTGTCCACCGAGCTTTTATGGTATTAGTTATAAGTTATAGTCAAGCAGGGCAACATAACTTCATAAAATAAGTACTTTTCTTGTATTTTGAACGAGAAATCTATTTCAACCAGATGTCAAGGGTACTTTGGGTATGGGTGCGCAGCGAAAAGTCCAGTTGAAGGTCGCAGGAGGACTCTATATGTAACGGGCGAAAAGTTACACGGCAGGCCCAAAAGGGGTACGAGATACCTTAGGCCTGTGGCACATCAATGTGACCCACCCTCGTGAATGTAATATCCATGGATGGATTCACATTTAACGAGGATGACGCCAGTTGGGACTGGGCGTCATGGTGACGCTTCAAACAGACGTCATAAGCGAGCTTAAATATAGTTAAGCTCGCTCGTAAGAGATACGCATCCAAAGAGACGCGTATCCAGTTACTTTCTATTAAATATAAGTCAGTCTTGAATTTACTACTATCGCCTACTGCGCACGAGAAGCTTAACAAGCTTCTGCGTAGGTACTTCTTAGTTGTTCGTTGCGCGGATCGCTCTAAAAGTCCGGCAACAGTTTGGTTCGGCGCTTTAAGAGACCGACCAGTGCAACCACCATCGCACACGAAGGTAAGACGATATAACCGCTTCCTCGCGCTGCTTGATAGTGTGCCCGCGTAGTACGTGGCATCTTCTTTACGAAGCGCCCGTCTACACTTGATAGCACTAGTAGTCCTTCCCACGACCCTTCTTTCTGAGCGTACGTGTGTATACGGATGTCCCTCAACGTGAATTGGGGTAGTTTTACTCACCTCTTTCAACATCATAGGGAGGTGGCAGAGCGCTTCGTGCAGGGACTTGGTGAACAAACCCTGTCCAACCTCTCGCATTGTCCTCCTGAGCAACATGTTGCTCAGTTGGAGCAATTTGAAGCGTTTGTGCTCGGACAGCGTAGAAACGCGTCCTAGGTAAACAGACAAGCCACCGCTGAGTCCATCACTAAGACTCAGGATGAGCTTAGGCTTGAGCAGGCACGTAATGAGGCGCTCAACAGAACTGTTGATACGCTCTCTGCCCGGCCTGCTCAACCGAGGCCCATTCGGATGGACCCTCCGAAGTTCGATGGAACTAGCCCTCACACGATTGTTCACTGGATATTAGCAGTTGAGCAATGCGGTATGGCGCAACTCATCGAAGACGACACCAGAATGGTGTCGTATGCCATGTCCAATTTGCGTGGCAAAGCGTCAGAGTGAGCATAATCTGCGCTGATTGGTAATGCTGATTCATTTCTATCATGGGCGATCTTTAAGTCAAAGATTCGCGCCATGTACCAGCCGCCTAACAACGAAGTATTGCTTATGGCGCGCTTCTTTGGAGCACGACAGGCGAAACGCTCTCTGCAAGAATTTGTGCAGGAGATGCGTTCGCTGTCGGCGTCCATTAATGGGGAACCGATACCAGAACGTATCAAGGTGGCCACGTTCATGAATGGACTTAGGCACGGCCCATCGCGTCAGGCCCTTTTTAGAAAGGTGCCAGCGACGATGGAAGAGGCAATTGACATTGCCTTAGCTGAGGAGCAATCCTACAACAGCGCCTCGTCGACAGCCTATAACAGGCCGTCGTCCGAGAAGTCTGATGCCACTCCTATGGAGTTAGGTAATGCAGATGTTATCTGCTACAAGTGCGGCAAGCGAGGCCATATGATGGATCGCTGCTATGCTAAAGTTGCTGCTGGTGCTAAGGCAGCCAGCAAAAGGTCCCCCAAACCGAAGGGTGGTTCGAAGAACCGTGCACGTCGCACGAATTCAGATTCGACCCCCGACAAGTCGGGGAATGCGGGAGCGCAGTAGAGGCGGTATGCCCTACTGTCGCGGACTCTGAAGCTACCCCTAAGTTCAGAGTGATCGAACAAATGGGTAGCATAGTCCCTGAGGTTCCGAAAGGTCGGACCTCAACACTTTGGTCTATAGCGCTCGAGTACGAGGCTATGACCAAGTGATGACCCTTCTCGTGGATTCGGGTGCATCACAAAACTTTGTGAACCTCGCGGCTCTGAAAAAGAGACCGGCGAGTTATGAGTCGCTTTGCCAGGATGGCAAGCGAGAAGAGGCGATCGTTCATTTAGCGAACGGCGCGCTCGTAAAATCGGAGGGAGCTCAAGTTGAACTCGCCTTCAGCTTTAGTGACTTCTCTTGTAGAGAGAATCTTACATTGCTAGGTATGGAGAGCCCATATGACCTCATCCTAGGCATGCATAGGTTGGCTAAGCACCAACCATGGATTGACTGGCGTACACGTACAGTCGCTAACTCTACGCAGAACACCGAAAAGGATGTGCTACTGCGAGAGGCTGATGTGGCTGATGCTGCGTTAAACACAGCCGAGGGTGCGCTGACAGTATGTCATACGTCATTGGGTACTAATCAGCTTGCTGAGCCTGGTGTTGTTGGAAGTGTCCTTACAAAAAAATCAGGCTACAAAAAAAATTACACTTGCCCAATAAGTATTGCATACTTAACAGGTTCGTGTAACGTTTAGCCCATTATAGGTCGCAATCCTCGGGGAAGGCGGAGCGACCTCTGAGAAAGCGAATTGACTCTTGAGGAATTATCAGGGAGTGATCGATAGTACAGACACAAAAGATAGCTAGAATTATAAATTTCAATACATTTATTTTCTCATTTTTACAGCTCCTACCCACTAGCCTTAAACATATAATAACTATAATAGTAATCATATTATGCAGACCTCTTAACTGCATGACACGTCATTTCATTAAATACTTAGTACTACCCTATCAGTTATCGAACCGGTATTATATATTTTCACTCACAATTAATAGCTCTTTTAGGGGCCAGTACTAAGAATACATTCTGTCGTTAATTAGCCCACATTCCCAAATTTGTCCAAATCTAATTGGTAAGAATATTTTTGGCCCTTTTTAGAAGCAGAAAGGGTCATCGATAATGATGGATACTTTACTCGTTAAACCACAATAAACCGCCTTGCATCGCCTCCACAGCTTGCATATGCATCCCTAGAACAAGCAAGAGCATCAGCAGAAGTAGATGTAGAATCATTAGATTGAATTGCCCAAAAGGAAACTCCATAATCAAAATTTTAAAAAATGCGAACATCATGACAGAAGCGTTATTACTTTTTAGTTATATAACGCTACTTTTCTTCAAAATCGGCTATTTCTATAATCCTTTCGCTGCTAGAGCCTCATTGCCATGCTTGAAATGGCCAGTGAACGACTGCGCCTATACACATGTTGTAAACATGTGCGAGCCGCGGGTTATAGGACAGGCTCAGAGCGATTGAAGAGTGCTGAACCAGCTTTTACGACGGCCATCAGCAGCTTTTGTCTATTGTCAGGATAAATTCATAAAAGGCGCGGCTATTACCAAGAGCAAACAGCCTGTTTTTGTTGTTGTGGTGTTGTTAGGAAAAGACCTTTAGTCGTTTTAGAGGAGTCAAGCTGATATAGATCTATACCATGTTATAGTTTTGGGAGGCACTGATGGCTGATTGCCCAGTTCAGCGTTGATCGTGGTGCCGGACCGCATCAGCTGCGGATCAACAGCAAGAGCCGTTTCGCCTCTGATTTTGTTTTCTCGCAAAGCAATTTCGTACTCGCAGTTGTTGCACTCGTCAAATGAAAGCATAATTTTTGACGACACAATTGACGAGAAGATCTACAAAGCCGCGGTTGTCCTTATAGAGCCTGGTCGAAGCAATTTTTGATGATATGATTCGACAAGACCCTGAAGAAGAGCTATTTGGATGTGAACAAAACGGCTTGCTTGGTTAAAAAAGGAAAGCAGTAATGCAAAATTTGGTGCTGCGGTATGGAGCTTAGAAGAAAGTTCAAGGGTGTGTAGAATTGATGATCCTCTTATACTTCCATGCTAATGCTGCAATTGTACCGTCCTGAGCAGTGAGTGACTTTGAGAATATAAAATGCGCTAATAAAGACTAGGTATCGACCGCTCTGTATTGAGAAGGAAGTGCTTGCGAGCTCCTTTACTGCTCAAACATGTCGTCAAACGAAAAGCCCATCCTATGGACGCTTGAAATATTTGAATTTTGGGACGGATAGTAATCGTAATCCGGCTATCTGGCGTCAATCCCGTGCACATCTTCGAGATTTAACCGAATCTAAGCCACATTATTCTACTTAACTGTATGTCCGACAAACGCGCTTCGTCAATTGGGCGCGGCCCAAAATTCCATTTGTGACACGGTCAATATGATTCACAAATATTCCAGTCATGATGAGCTGAATTTCGTCAATTTGCAGCGGCAATCTACTGTCGTACCTGACTTGGCGCTTTGTAATTAATTCGTCGCAGGCAGTGTCCGTCCCATTTTGATCACGCGCCTACGCAAGTTCAAGGGGAATTGAAGTCGCCCGCGCGCACCGTCTTCTTTCATCCCGTCGCTTGCATGAGGGAGCTGTTTGAACCTGGCCTTGGCAAGCCACTTCGCGAGATTTTTTTTGTTCAAATAAAATCTTGCTGTGTATACATCTGCTTCTTCGTTACAATCGCGTCAAGCCTTCTTTTCTTCGGCCGCTTACGAAGGTTTCGGATACTACCATGCATAGTGATGATGGCGATCTATCACCGGCTGTCCTGTCCACGGCCCTGCCACGATCTTTCGTAAACTCGCTCTCTGTATCTATGTGCACGTCTCTGCATCAATTTGTTGCGCACGCAAGCGCCTCTTTCCCAATGGCCTTTGTCGGTTGTGAGTTCTTCCCAATCTGCTGTATTACTTTGCACATAGACCAAACGTTTGTCTTGGGATCGGATCTCCAGATATCGCTGGACCATTTCTCCTGTCCGTAAACCAACGCTCATTTCCTTTTTCATCCATAAGTGCGTAAGCTCGACCTACAAACTACAGAGTGATGCGTCTTCAATGCATCAATTTGCTTGCTGCAGCAATCGTCCTCGCCGGCACTGACATCTCGGCTGCTACCCATGTGAAGCCGAGTCAGGGAGGCAACGCATCTACAAATAGACTGTTAAGATCGGAGACTTCAGCGACTTCAGCAGACGTCGATGGTGAAGAGAGGGGGTTGTCTTCTTTTTTTGGCTCTCGATCGTCGAAGGCGAAACCTTTGGCAAATGTAATAGAATCTAGCGATGATACTGCTGCCGAGGCTGAAAAGTCATATAATCAAATTATCGATTATTTCAAAACGCGTACTGATAAGTTGAATTTGGAAACTTTCGTAAGGAAACATTTTAATAAATGGACTAATATGGTAACTAAGCACGGTACTGATCATAGCTACTATTATCCAAGAGCACCGAAACCATTTGACGCTGTATACGAAAGGTATGGTGAAGATGAAATGGTGAAAGTGGTGGACCCTGATAGTTATTTAGGAGCAGCCCTGATGAGTGTATGGTGGAAACATAGGTATAGCTTTGCCGATGTCGTACAGATCGAGGATAGATTAGGAATTAAAAGAGGATGGCCCGAGGAGTACCAAAAATTTTTTTAAAAAAAACAGAACATTACAATGATTAAAGAATGGAAGCAGATAGAGAAAATAATTGAAACCTAAAAATAAAATACCTATCGAGTAGCCATATTGCTGGCATATCGACTATTTGAGGTGTGCCATGTTTTATTGTCACAAGTCCTTGTTTACATTTAGAATTCAGTAATGTCTTAGAGCCTTTGTGCAAAGCTAATGGTACGATTGACACGATGGTGTTGGCTTTCGCCGCGATGATCTTTGGATGCAACGACTATTGGAGTCTGTTGTACCTCCTTTAGAAGGAATTACAAAGGGAATAGCTTAGAATTGCATTACGTGACATTTATTCTACAGACCTGCTGCAAATAGGACCTGCCGAGCCGAACTAATACATTGCAGCGCTGAGAGCGATACTAGTTCAGATGCAAGGCTCATCGTTTATTCAAAGCAACGCATATTTGGCGCTCTCAACGGTGTTTAGTTGTGACGGGAAATACTTAGAATGATCGCGTGGACTACAAGTGAGTACGTGTAGGCTGAGGCTGATAGTTATCATCTCGCCAGCATTGTGTACAAGAAATATTGAAGCCATCAGCGTCGTTTGACTCCGCGACGTGTTCTTCGCTCATGCATTTGACAATATCCGTAAAGGTAGTGCCTAACCGATGACGATTGCTTCACACAAACATTTCTTTGTTTAGACTGAGAAGACAGAGAACATGGTCTGTGTGTGTCTTTCTGTGCTTCTTTGCTGTTTATGGTGTGGGTTTTGTTGGTTAATAGGGTGACGAGGATGAGCTGAATGGAGACAAAAGCAGCAGTGAAGAGGACATCTTCATTGCGGTGTATGGCACGGTTGATCACAGCTCAGCTTCAGATGAGTCTGACTCCAATGAACCTGCACCACGCCGTAACATTTGTGACTTGATGGGCCATTATCTGTTAGATTACCCGTCGCCAGACAGTCCAGTAAGACTTACCAATGGTAATGCTAATGCTGCAAATGCTCAAGCTGCTGCTGAGATGCTGGAGCGAGCCAAGTATATTCCCCTGTGACTCACATACGAAGAACGTAAATTACTGCGTGGCCTGGAGGCAGCGTTGTGTGTGAGTAGCTTGGCTATACAGACAAGCTGGACACGCCCAAGTTCCTGCCGACGGCCAAGCGCGTGCGTGCACAGCTGCAAGATGTATGTGGATTCCTGTCGGCGTTAGCGGTGGCGTCGGACTACAAGGCTGGAGAAGAGATTATTGACGAAAAGAAATTTGCCGACTGTGCCGAGTTCTTTCTTCAGGAGATGTTTGAACTGGGTAGACGATACAAGATCATGAACCCAGAGAAATGCGCGGTGAGTACGGCAAGCTCATGTTCTTGTTGCAGGACGCTGTAAGTCCGGAGTTGCAGGAATTGTTAGGATTCTCTTGCCTGCAGAAAATTCGCACTGTGCACGATGTGGCGGAAGCTGGTGGTGCTTTGGATATGTTACGCGATTCTCGCATTCAGACTGCGACGAGGGTGGTTGCTCCTGAGGGTAAATCACGTTCTCAGATTCAGCGCCAGATAAAGCAGAAGGAGCAGGCATTCAAGCTTTGAGCGACAAGTACGAAAGCCGACGTTTCTCACGTGATTGTCTCCAGCAGTGTCTGTACTCGATCGCAGATAACAATTACCATCTGTACTTCGAGCGCGACCCGATCGATCGCATGATTAAGCTTCTAATTACGAATTTCAACCCAGACGACGAGGATGGAGATAGTTCTTTGGCCATCATTAGCGGAAATGACGGTGCACGATTGTCCCATTCGCACGATCGGCAGTACAACTATGTGCTTCAGTCTCTGACGCTCTGGCGCGAGATCGCGCATGACATGTTCCGCCTGTGGTGTCTGACAGACGAGGACCTACTCACCGATGTCACACGGTATGAGCTGACGGAGACCGGTCAGGGTCTGCACCGCATCCAGTCTGCGCCTCGTGTTTCTCGTGCCATGCACGTTATTCTTCCCTCTACTATGCGCAGTTTAGACTCGTGGGTGGGCTCAAGTGTCATCCGTTTTGGAGACAAGAATGTCCCCAACGCGCTCATGTTCATCATTACAACCAGGTAGGGCATACTTTGCGTCCAATCGTCAAGGCTATCGATAGTATTGAGTCCATGTGTGAGTCTCCAAAAACTCAAGGATATGTAGACACCACGTTCGGTGGGGCTCGCACGCTGAAGCACACTATTCTGGCAGACTTCTTCCGCGAAGCTTTCGGCGACAGCGGAGCGGACAATTTTTTCGAGGCTGGATCATGCATTGATGGACGACTTACGAGCGAGCGCCTGGAATTGGTGCTCGAACCTCCACACAAAGCCATTCTTCCCTATTTTCAAGATTACAGGCTTTGTAGGCTTTGATGGCAAGTTTGGATAGATTGGTCGGCGTCTTGTGGTGTTGCATTCGGGAGTGCTTGGAGCAGTTAGAGATATGACAACACATCATGTACTACGCGTTCTTGAGGTAGTCTGTTGATACTCCAAACACTGCTACAATTACGCTACGCATAGCGTACGCGGTAGCTTGTCCTCTCAAAATTTGCTAACTAGTCTGCCGTTTTTACATTAACACTGCCAGCGTCACTCTGCCTTGCAGCAGCAAGAGATCGAGGAATTCGATAGCCTTGCACAAACGTAGATGTCGTCCAGCTGATGTTTGTGTACCGTGATGACCTACAAGCCAACACCTTATCAATTACATTCACCGTTCCAAAGCGGTTACTATTGACGTACAACTTCTTAACAGCACGACCACGATCATGATCATCGTCGAGTAAAGGTGAAAGATGAGTCCATATTCTTCAACGTATGTCAAAGCACCACAGCAAAAACATCAAGTAGTCCATTCCGTACTGTAACCTACCTACATTGTCTGCAATCGGATGACGTGCCTACCGAACGTAGAGACGGATTGGACGGGTCTGAGTATTTCATCCATAGCTTTTGTAGCCGTGACACGAAGTGTCCAAGTCATTTGCCACGCCGACAATTGTACTCGACGTCAGTTCAATCGTTACAAAGAAGCAGGTCCGAAGTAGCGCCAAATTCAAAGAATCAACGGTCGGGTTGTGAACTTCTGTCTTGGTTGGATATAGAACTTCAGTCCATCAAATTGCACGTCAAGAAGGGTCGTGTAGACGTCGAACCAGCCACCACTGGCTCTGGCTTTAGTCTACATCGACGGTTTCCGCTGTACATCACAAGAGTGCTACCAATGGTATTGCTTTATACGCTTTTATTGTCGTTCAGAAAGAGCCTCATCTTGTCGTCTTCCAATAATTCCAAGCCACGCCTTTACTTGGTCATCTAGCTCACTTCGCTGGCGGGCCTTGACGACAAGGTTTCCACCACGACTGAAATCAACACCAGCAACGCGGATGGTACTTGCAGCACAACAGTAGGACTTCAAGTTTTGACGGACTTGTTATTTCCATCAAGTCGACACTGGACCCAAGCAGTCATGCTAGCACTTCTAACGCTAACGACGTTCAAGCACAGTGACAACAACAGATTCATTTATAATACTATTGCATTCAAACATGCCTACTTCTTTTCCTTGTCAAGCTCATACAGCAACAATTTGTACTTCCAGTGATCAATCCAAACGGCTGCGGCCTCTTTTCCATTCGAAGAGCTCAGCTGTTGATGTTGTCACCAGCTCCGCCTCCTGGCTGCCAGGTGACAAGGGTCTTGCACCGACGTAACTTTGATTCAATCGTGCATTCTCGATGCTGCCCGTGATTGTAGCGTGTTCGGAGATGCTACTGGTATTTCCTGGACCATTTCGCCTGGGTTTCTTTCTGTGAGCAGAAAGTTTTGTACAAGCCACCGGTTGGGTCACTTGACGTGAAGACACTTCCACTTCGCGTCCTGGGGCAAGCGCTTTGACCGCAGTGATGCGCGAAATTGTTGTAACGTTTGATGAAACATTCTTTGTCGTCGTTGATGAGCGCTTTCCTGGGGCATGTGCTACGGCAGCCAAAGAGGAAGCCATTTCTTGGGTTTTCTGTATGGTTTGAACGGTAGAGCGGAGGTTCACGATGGTATCTGCCGGAGCGGTGACTGCAGGTGCACTGGTGTTTATACCGCTAAACGCGGTTTCAGCTCGAACCATCGACGAAAACGATGCGCTTGAGTGGCGATCTTGGGCAAGCTGCTGCAGGTACAGTACAATTTCAAAAGCGCTAGGACGCTCTTCAGGGTCAGTACGGAGACAACATGCAGCCAACTCCAAGATTGCAGGCGGACAATCGTCCGAGAATGCAGGGCGCTTGGTACCACGAGCCACAAGACGGAGAATCTCATTCTCTTGTGCCTTGCCCTGCGGCGGATGCTGGGCATTCCAGTACGGGTAATCATCCGTGTCAATTTCAGATAACACGACACCGAACGAATAGATGTCAGCACGCTCGTCGTAGTCGTGACCAAGAAGCACCTCCGGTGCAATCCAGAATGACGTGCCGATGCCCACCGTCATGTGCTCACTGCCATCGTACGCGCTACGTTCACGCGCAATGCCAAAGTCACTAAGCTTGGCTTCCATGTCGGCGTTCAGCATCACGTTTTTTGCTTTCAGGTCGCGATGAATTACTGTCGGGGTTAATCCGTGTAGATAAGTCAGGGCTTCGGCGATGTGCAACGCGATATCTGCCTTGTGGGACTCCCATGAGAGGCGGTAGCCACGACGCTTAAACCGTCTAGTGACATCACGCAGGTCGCCACGCTCCATCAATTCTGTCACCGCCGATAGCTCAGCGGGTATCGTCCAGCATGCACCAATGAACTCTACGATGCGCGGATGGCTCAGACCAGAAATGAGCGAGATCTCGCGCACGAATTGCTCTACTTGTTCGCGACCGACATCACGCTCATTGCGAATTTTTTTGACTGCCACCTGCCGCCCTCGATAACTGCCCACGAAGACAAGACCGAAGCCTCCACGACTAACACAGCGACCTAGTATCAGCTCACCGTAATCCAGTCGGCACGATGCCAAAACTTTGTCGGTAGCTAACGTCACGCTCATAGCTGTGGAGTCATCACTATCGACGCTGTTGCCGTGAGACCGTCCGTATCCGGGATATGCCTGAGCAGCAACAACAGTACGAGCAGTACCAACAGCGGCAATGACGTTGTCATGGTTGAGTGCGTCGCCGAAAGTGTGGTTGACGTTGTACTGCGGTGTTACTGGCTCAATGGTCTCCGGCGATACGATTGAGCTAATGTCGCTTTCGCGGCTGTAGCGACGACGCTGCCAGGTCACCAACAGAAGCACAAAAAATACGGTGATAGCACCCGCGATGATCCAGTAAGCCAGCAGTCCGAGACCGTTATTGTCGCCGTCGCCGGTTGATCCCGATGACTGAGGTGGATCGGGCGCTGCGGCCGTGGACGCGCTGAGAACGCAAAAAGCAGTACCGTGTGCTGACTGCCACGCGCCACCTTGACAAGTTAATAATGAAGATGGTGTATCCACCTTGAACGCTGTAAGAGCTTGGATTTGTTCAAACTGGTCTTGACTCACGTTGAAGTCGTTGATGTCATTGCCCTGAATGTACAGGACTTCCAAACCGCTCGAGCTGAGGGATTCGAAGGGGAAAACCGAAAGTGCGTTGTGTGACAGGTTGAGTTCTTTGAGATTAGCTCCACCTACGAACTCAGTGTCGAGGTTGTTTGAAGACAGATCGAGATACTGGAGCCCGCCCCAGGTACGCGTAAAGCTGCTACCGAGCGTCGAAATGTTGCAATTGCGCAACGTCAGATTCGTTACTGTGACTGGCACGAAGTCTGACTTCGTCGCCGCCACAGCGTTCAAATCTAGTTTAATGAGTGAAAGCGTGGAGATCTGTGTGGAATTGTTCACCGACCGCACAAGGGTCAATGAAAAATTTGAGGCCTCACGGTTTTCATCGATAAAAGTGATTTCAGCCGGAGAATCGTCAGTACTTACAATCTCCAGCGTCTTCAGACTTGATGGCACCCAAATTGGACGGATGGTGTTGATCGCCAGCTCATTTGAGGATGATTTCGTCAGCGACCGCCTCGTTGCGCTTGTGGAAAAGTTCTGCGACTCGGTAGTGACGTGGAAAGCCCAAGAGGATGCAGTCGCATTATATCCTGTAAGGCATGTACAGGACGCGTTGAGTGCCGTAAGCTCGTCTGGGCAACCGCCATTCGGGGACTCAATGTTGGAGCGAGTAATTAGCGCCGGTAGACCATTGCACACCCGGTACGACGCACCCGTGGTCATGGCGGAGCTATTAGCACTGACGACAAGCTGCGTTTCGTGAGCTCTAATTCTACTGGTGAACCATTCTTTGAGTGAATCTGACGACGACAAATTAGATGAACGTGAGGACGAAGTTGTCATGTATCCGCTAGACGAAGGCGTGGCAGGGCTTGTATCAGATAAAGTTGCCGTCGAGGTGGCCAAGCTTTCGGTGACAGTACTGCTTGCTTTTGTGTTATCAATGATCGTAGCAGACCCATTTGACCCGTTCGACGTGGTGGTGGACGCTGTCGTACTGGTAGTAGTCGAGGTCCCGGGTGTAGCAAGATCGACATTGCTCGCGTAACTGCTCGTCGATCCCGTGCCGGCGGATGTCTTTCTATTTGTCTCTGTTCCACGCGTTGATATTGAGCTGGTCGTCGCGATGCTACCCGTATTCGTGGAACTTGCCGAAGTTCCTTCATTCGTTTCTTCGGCTGACGAGGGTGTCGAAGATGTGCTGGTTGATACTAAAGGAGCGGTTGACGTCCTATGGGAGGGAGCAGCAGAGCTTCCTCCAGCATTGGTCAATTGTGAGAGTGTAGAGTTACTAACAGACCTGTTTGTTTCGGAATCTGTCTTGGACGTCACAGTCGTGGCACCCGAAAGAGTTGTCGTGGTGCTCGTGCTATTCACCCCATTATCAGGTGTGATTGTCGTCACTGGCGAAGAACCGTTTTCACTTTGCGTTGTCGTAATAGTCGTAGTGGTGACCTTGCCAGCACTTTCATCCGTGGCTGAGTTGGCTAAACCGGTAGTGTTTGAAGTCGTGCTATTACTAGCGTTCAACGCAGTCACCGTTGTGGTTGTAGTCGTGACTGTCGTGACTGCCCCTTTATTTGAGCTAGTTTTTTTCGTGGCAGTCACCAACGAAGGCATTAGCGAGGTAGTTCCTGTCTTGACGTTTTTTCTAGTCAAGACCCTAGAGGAGATAGAGTGGCCCCGCAGCGACACCATTATAACAAACTGGTGCGAGTAAGACTTGGTGGGGTGATGATGTTGTTAGACGTAAGATAATATTGTGATGGTCTCGTTCCGCTATGCCTCAGCCGAGTCGGTCAAGTAAGACACAAGAAAAGCCACCAAGATGTCAGTGGACACTCAATACAAAACTTCCACGAGTGCAATGAGGACGGTGCATTTTCGTGGCAACGGGACCTCCAAGGCTGAAAGTAATGTCTATTACTGCACTTGCTTCTGTACTCTTAACGCCTTTTAACGTGCCCACCTCCACAAGTACCAAGCTTGACTTGCCCTTAAGCGTTTCGTTTGGAGCTCTCGGGGGTATGTTCAGCCCATAACTGTCTATTTCGGTGCCGCTTTCTGCTTAATGTGACGTTGTAATTCGGTGCGACTTGTTACACTACAATGGGCTCTTTCGTATCAAGCGTTTAAGTGGACGGGCTCAGTTTCGAAACCAATGAGACATTTTTCCTCTGATACATCCCAACAATGTACGTCAGTCATCATAATCCGACACGAGAAGGTTTCTCTACGCTATGGCAGTCGAGTTTGCATTGAATTGTCAGAAGTACTTATTTTCTCAAATTGAGTTATTGTTTTTAAATGGAAACAACAAGGCAACAAGACATGTTTCCATGCAGGGCTGTCGGAAACCTTCGTGTTTCATTTAAGAAAAAGAGCTGTAGACCATGTATGCTATAGGAGAGACTAGAAAGGCCGAAAGCGACAGGACATTGGAATTGCACGAATGAAACCGAGAAGAAGTTTCAGTAAATATATAAGAACATACTGCATTTAGAGAAGGATGAAAAAGAATATACACCAACGTAGTCTTTAAAACATTCATCTTATGAAATCACCAATTTCATTTTTTTTGACAAAGTTACTCTATATATAGTCAGGTTAGACGAAAAAAATCCCCAAATAATCCAGATCGATTAATTTTTACTACAATAATCATGCAGGGGCTCGAGGAGCGCAAGAAAGCGCTCGAGAAAAAGTTTGTCGAAAAACGGCCACCGCTGGCCTACGCCAAACTTAGCGGGCGCGTGCTGGACGATCTGCCGTTCGAAAAGCTTGTAACGCATCTTCCGGCAGAGCTCGGACGCGGTCCTATCTCGTCGCTGCCTGACCATCGGATTGCGCTGGGGGAACAAAAGGCTATTTCGCGTCTGCATGCACGTATCCAATGGAATCAGAGCGAAAGCTGCTTTGAGTTGCAGTGTCTGGGCAAGAACGGCATGTTTGCGGATGGTAAGTTCGTGTCCAAGAACCAGACGATCAAGCTCAGTTCCAAGATGCCCCTTAAAATTGGTCAAGCACGGGTCTATTTCTTATGTGCCATTCGGTCGACGATCAGTACAATGAGTGGGTTTAAAATTATCCAAAAAGTAAGAGGATTTTATTTGAGGATTTTTGGTAGTTTTTTTTAATCTGATATTGTGAGGGGATATTCTAGGCGTTTGAAAAGGCCAAATATCACAAGGGAGTGACGTCAATGACAGCGGACCAAGTGTGTGACCAGATTCTTGAAAGTTACATCAAGAGTGAGCACGAACTCGGTGGAAAAGAACATCTGCGTACATTTGTCACGTGAGCTTTTTTTGTAGTTTTTTTGAGATGCTGGAGAAAAAAAATCAAAGTTGATCAAGTGTGTGAGTTTTGCTGTTTCTAGAGCGTACTTGGAGGAAGACACGGGCGCGTTCGCGCGTAGTGAAGGAGGATCATCTTCAGTACCCGTCTATATAATGAAGCCGGTGGCTACAAGTGAATTGAAGAAACAGAGTGTGACAGTCAACGCAACCTCCAAGCCTGAAGAGACTAGTGAAGCTCCAGTGAAGAAGCAGAAGATTGCTGCGTAAGTCTTTGGTGTCAAGAAGACTTTATCTGTGGGAGCTCTACACTTCAAGTTGATTTGAGAAAATATTGCACAACCGATTTGTTTTACTTTGAAATAGTCATAAATCTGGGCGTCCGTCCACATTGCTCTTCGTTCGAGAAACAATAGCGTTCTACTCATATTCGCTGGAGAGGAATCCTGCTGTGACAATCTCATCAGGTTCAGGCTCCGAGTCGGGATTGTCGAACTGCATTTCGCGAATAAGCTCTTGAATTGCAAGTACAACCTCTGAGGCACTGGGTCGGTTTTCTGCTTTGCCTTCGAGACAACTTGCAGCTAATGAAAGCACACCGGGAGGACAATCGTTGTAAAACGTCGGGCGCAGCGAGCCTAATGCTACCTTTTCAAGGATCTTTTGTTCCTGTGAACGCCTGTCGCCGAGGTTGCCCTGCCCTGGGATGTTTCCGGAATTCCAGTACGGGTAGTCGTCCGTGTCAAGTTCGGAGAGCACAACACCAAAGGAGAAGATATCCGCGTGCTCGTCATAGTCTTTGCCGAGCAATACCTCTGGAGCAATCCAGAACGATGTGCCAACACCCGGGGTCATGAATTTCTCAGGAACGCCTTCGACATCTGCCACTGGGCGCTCACGCGAGACACCAAAATCGCTGAGCTTAGCGTGAAACTCGTCGTTAAGTAGCACGTTTTTGGACTTGAGATCGCGGTGAATTACCTTGGGATTGAGCGAATGCATGTATGCAAGGCCCTCTGCAATATGAAGCGCAATGGTGAGCTTGAGGCCGTGCCACGTTAGCCCATCGTCAATTTCACTTCCTTCGTGTTTCAGAGTGTGCAGTACATCTCGCAAATCTCCACGTTCCATATACTCCGTTACAGCACTCAAGTTGCGCAGCGAGTCCCACGCAACGCCGATAAACTCTACAATACGTTCGTGCTTGAGTGATCCCATGAGCGTGATCTCGCGCACAAACATGCGGATTTGTGAGAGCTTCTCGCACTTCTCGCGCATGATTTTCTTGATGGCCACGCGACGGCGCTTGTACGTACCAGTGTACACAAGCCCAAAACCTCCTTTGCTGATGCAGCGACCAACTTCCACGTCCTTGTAATTTAGTCGAAATGACATGATCAGTGGATCGTCGAGTATTCCTGCGTGTAATGTCGGGTGAAGTGTGTTGTAGACCGCCTGTGAAGCAGTGGTCTCCATTGCGCCTGGTGTTTGAATGTCTACGGCATTAGGCGAAGCTGAGCCTGGCTTAATTTGATGCTCTTGTTGGTATCGTGCCAATCTTATAGCAAGAAAGAACAGCAGGAACCCCACAATACATCCACCAAACGCTGCTACCAGCATGAACGCTGTCCAGTTGGTTGCGTTATCGGCGCTTTTTTGAGCTAGCGCCATCTCCGAGGCTGAAAGGCTGCGTGTACTATTGGAAACGCAAAAAACTGTGCTGTGTACTTCCTCACGTTCACAGTCACTTCCACTGCCATTGAAATTCCCTTGTACATCGATTCGAAAGACTAATAGCTGTGAAATGATTGCAAACTCGTCGCTTGTGACTGTCAAGTTTGTGATAGCATTGCCGCTCAGATCGCTGACACGTTCAAGACGTCAAAGTGAGCCAAAATTGTGTTGATGACAAGTGCTCCAGTACGTACATCTTTTGAAGGTTTGGAAACTGAAGTAGATGACGAGGAAACTCCGTAAAGCTGTTGTTTGCCAGATTTCTGCTCCATAAACATCGAACGCACGAGTCAGTATATGAATGGAAGTAGCTTGAAACAGACGTACTCACATTTCAGTCATCGCGTTCAAGGCCTCAACGGATCCTGGCAGTCTAGTGTAGATGCTGGATATCTTGTTAGACGCTAGATTCCTGCGAAGCAAAGCATCAACACACAACTATTGTCAGCAAGAATGAACAGTCCGTTTGTAATTAGCTGACGTACAATGACTCGAGGGCTGTGAGACTTTCAAGAAAAAGTTGTCCGATGCTGTTGAGATTACAACGTCGTATCAATCTAGGTACCAGCACAAGCAGGTTAGGCTAATGAAAAATGACATTGATCAAAGTGTATGCTTGCTTACAGATTTGACACCGTCGCGGGGACGAAACCAACTTCAATTGGCACATCAACAAGGTCCAGGTTGTATAAATCACTGCCACAGATTTATAAGTTAGCTCAACAGGACTCGACGAAACGAAACATTAGGCTGGGGAACGTACACTTTCGTGAGGGCTGACACCTCCTGCGAGCGAACAAGGGCCAAGCTATCATCTCCAGTTGTCGCTTTCTCTAGGTGCACAGGAACTAAATCACTGCTCTCTCCTTGTATTTTGCTGCGCAGCAAAATCACGTGAGTCGGCTATTCGAACAGCATGGGGTGATTTAAACGTACAGGATGAGTAAGTCGGAAGGAACGTCGAGCAGCATCAACGAGTTCACTTGAACGATGTTTCTATCGCTAAATGTCGTGGGGAACGGGGATATAGCGTCTCCGTCGGGAGCACGAACATGGAACTCCCACAACGTTTTGTTCGCAAAGCCCGATAGGCACGAGCACGATAGGTTATACCGACTTTGTGCGGGCAAGCACGCACCATTGGCGGGGACTGTCGTGGACTTAAGTATTACCACTGGATTGCCATCGCAAACGCTTTCCATTAACAGGGCGTCATTTATGATGGTCAGACGTTGTTCATTCTCATCCATCGTAGACGCATATCCTCGGGCAATGTACGCGGCAGTCTCGTCAGCGTCCTCCTCGTTGCTCAAGCCGCTAGTACTGCTTTTCGTGTAGTAAGACTCCTCTCCGGTCTGAAGTGCTGAAACAACTCTTGGAATGGAGCTGTCCCCGCTGTCCTGTGCTGCAACACTAACGACTGCAATTCCGACCAAGCAGACGATGAAGCAAAGTACGCCTTGTTGACGTAAGGTCATGGCTGACCGGTTGTACCGAACGAAGCGGTTGGAAATATGTGACGGAGATATTGACTGGATGCAGGTCGGAAAGTGTGGAAGACTTGGCACCAGCCACACAACTTATAGAGTATCTGGAAAGGAGCTTGCGCGAGTGCTTAACGGGTGGAATGGCAGATTTCTCGCTTCGTCTCCACTCACATTTAACCGTCGCCTCTACCTCAATCACTATCAGTTACGTGCGACGCAAAGTCGACGTTTGTGCTCAAGTTTGGAATTTCCACCGAATCGTAGGGACAATCCGTTAGGGCTCTAGTCAAGTGTGCTGGACTTCTCCACTCAACACTGCGTCCCACTAGAGGAAGTAGTACGGAAGGTCGCGTCGAGGGGCTTTTTGCACCAGAGATACCCCGATCCGACACCAACCACCCCACATATGATGATTCAGGCTCCTCTGTCTTGCCGATCTTAACCATATCAAGCTTGTTTGATGGGGGGGGGTCAAGAAGCGCCTGTAGCCAATGTGTCTTTGTAGAGTGCAGTTTACAAAGGCTTCTGAAAACATGCTCGGTCCTAGCACCAACTTTATTCTAACAAGAGACTCATAAAAGGTATCTCCATGCAACTTCATCTACACGTGCTGGCAGCTCTTCTTTACATACATCTTTTTTTCTTTAATAGATCAGCATTTACTCTAGGAACCCATCTCGTGACAGACAATTCAGCCCCAACCGATATCTTTACGAAACCTTTGGATCGACCTGTTGACACAGTACGAGCTTTCACAGGTGATTCAATTCCAACTGCGTTCGCAAAGCTAAAGAAAAAGTATTCTATAGGAGTCATAAGTTCATTTTTACAGACCCTCTAGTTCATAACAGAGTCACGTTCACCGACACTTTACGTAGGTCGCTAACAATGATAAATTCTGGCTCTTACTTCGGTACCAGCAGAATCAGCAGCCTCGTTGTCGATCATGCTGTCGACTTGCACTGATCTTCTCCCGACAAGATCAGTGCAAGTCGACAACATGATCGACAACGAGGCGACTGGCTTGTAAAAATTTACGGCCTGTCGTCTATTCCCACAGGCCTCATTTCTAGCAACTCTCAAAAACATTCTTCATGCCGAACTCAAATCACGTCGATTTGAGAGTGTTCAGTATCTTAACAAGCGATTGTGCTTTGAACTCCTCGAGTTTTTTTTAGAACACGTCTCTTTTTAGCAAATTCGTTTTTCTGCAATGATGTATTAATTCTCAAAAGAGTTTTGTCGTACCGGTAGTCATACCGGTAGTCATACCGGTAGTCTATACTTAATTAATAGGTACATAAATAGCCATATCGACTATCTACCTGAGCCACCTGTGAATACAAAGGTTCATGAGACGAAAGTTGAGAATTTTTGTCATGACTTTGTGTTTTGACCTGGTTTTATGACTTGTTGGGTAAGTTCCGACCTGCATGAATGGTGTAACGACATCCCCACGGGGTCAGTCTAAATTTTATTGATACAGTATTGTCAGCAATAGCGAGCTTTCGAGTATTGCAAGGACTTGAACCCCTTTAAAACAAAGGTTTCAAACAAACTCATGGATACTTTGGCTTGAAAATGAGACAATGAGACAACAAGAGGGTCTAGACGATTGACCTTTTTATGCTGATCGTTTTGAGTAACATGGCGCGTAACGTCAATCGTGCTGTACAAAATTCGTCCAGAACCTATTTTCAAGCATCTGATTGGATCAAGAGTCGTGACGCGCAGTGCATCACTTCAAGAACGCTGTTACTACAAAAAGGGCTCATTTGAGTTTTTGCACCGTAATACCCAAGTGA
>CANTFK010000405.1:0-18003 GCA_947646735.1 Peronospora farinosa
TAAAGTGGCGGGGTTATCCCGAGTCGTGGAACTCGTGGGAGATTGAGATTCCCCTTCGGCAGGACTGCCCATACGCCGTGGACGTTTTTGAACGTCGTGCGCAGGGCCAGCCTGTTGGCGCTGACGCTTCTCACCAGTAATGGTGGGCGTGGGCGGGTTAGCGGCCTCGGCCTGTCGTGGACTCGCGGCTACAGGTGTAGCCGAAACATTGGGATGCTGGGTAGCAGACGCATAATGCGTTCGTTGGGATTTCAATTTTCCCCGGGCCTTCAATTTAGCGTAATCGTATCGCATCTTCCGCTCGAGTCGAACATCTTCCACATCGGCACTTGCCCGTAGGGCCCACATTCTGCTTAAACGTCGCGCATAATGCGCCCAGCGGCTGAAAGCCGTGTCTTCTTCGTCCTCGGTTTCCCCCGCGAACAGGAGGATGGGAAAACCCATTATGTGAGGAATTGGCCGCACCGCGCACTTGCCTGTTAAGGCGTGCCAAGTATTGGCTTTGCGTAGTAATGTGGGGTTCCAGATATCGTTGTCGAAGTGCCGTTCGCGTTGCAACATCCTCGGGTAAAATGGCCTCAGGCCCAATGGTTCAGCCAGAAAGGGAATGTCCAGATGCCTCCTTTAGGCGTTCTTCCACCGTAGGTGGTTTGAACCTGTACTGTCGGTGGTCCTGAAGTCTCGCCATATTTTTCGTCCGGGGCTTGGCGCCTTCCTCTTGGTCGATGGTCCGCTGTTGCTGCTCGTCGAGTGGGTTGGTAACCGTTACCGTTAATGATACGTCAGGCGGGTCACGTAACGCTGTTAGCGCATCTGCAGCACCACGTTCAGGGAACGGATTCGGTGCATGACTAGTGTCATCTTCACCCGTGAGGGTGGCTAAAGGGGACCCATCGGGTCCCACAAAGACGGTGTCACTTTCGTAATCAACCGCTTCGTCAAGGTCGTCTTCAATGAGGTCCCGAAGAGTCTGTGACTCACTGTCAGGAGGCGTCATGTTAGGTGCCGTGAACAAACCGTGAGGTGTAAGCGTTCGCTAAAGCACTACCTCTTCGAGGAAAAAAAATGTCGAGTGACATTCTATGGGAACGTCAGTCTGGTGGGGGAGGATGTAACGGGGTTACACGACGGTTGTAGCGTTTTTCCGAGAGTTTACGGTTAAACTCCCCTTTGTATTGCATATAATGCATTATTATACTTCTCTTTAGAGAGGTATTAAGTATGAGCGTTAAGATACGGTATTCGGTAATACCGTATCTTATCGATTGGGATTCGATAAATCACTAACGCTGTATTAAGTACATCATACACAGATGTTTAGACGATACGTCGTCCAATAGCAAATTCTGCATATAATAATTACTATTATAGTAATTAATCTAGTGTAGTGTACTTAGAGTAGGACTATTCATAAAATCTTAAAGCATAAATAAAATCAGTTCTCCTTTTGAGTTTAAGATCGCAAGTCGTTCCGACTTGTTCTCTTGTGCACTTCGTGCGTTGGTTCTCTGAACCTCTAAGCTCTAGCTTGTTCTTGCACTCTGTGCGTTGGTTCTCTGAACCTTAAGCTTATTGCTTGACTGACTAAAAGTCTCTCCTACTTCCTTAGAACAGGGTGACTTTCAGTCGTTTAACTAGTTCCTAAGAACTAAGTGGCTTTTAGCCTTAACTCTATTTAGTTCTCTACAACTAAGAGGCTTCCAGCCGAAAGTCTTCCTCTGGTTAAAGAGCTGTGTAGCTCCGCTACAAAAACATTCAAGCAACGGCTGAGTCCATCAATAAGACTCAGGGTAAGCTTTTGCGTGAGCAAGCTCGGAATGAGGTGCTCAATAGAACTGTTGAGACGCTCCCGGCCCAATCTAATTAGCCGAGGTCCATTCGGATGGACCCTCCGAAGTTTGATGGAACTACTCCACATACGATTGTTCAGTGGCTTTTAGCCGTAAAGCAATGCGGTATGGCGCAGCTCATCGAAGACGACACCAGGATGATGTCGTATGCCATGTCAAATTTGCGTGGCAAAGCGTCAGAGTGGGCTTACACTTTGGTGAGTTGGATCGCCAGTAGTATTTCTTCTTCGTAAAAATTCCTACCATAGAGACAAGATGAGGCTTGATTAAGTCTGGCTTCAGCGGCCTGATCAACTTGGTGGCATATTGCACGCAAACTACGTCGCTCGCGCTTGAAGCTGTTAGCTGGTTAATTCCATCTGTCCATATTCTACTCAATACACTCGAAATGGACGCTCTGGGAAAATTAATTCTCCAGTCGAATTGTATGAAATTGTTGTCCTTAGAAACCATCGCTCTCTCCCAGTAGTCGATCGATGTGGGTCTTCAACGCTATACCGAAAAGAAATGCGATTTACATCATGTATGCTGACTTTTTTACGCTGCTCTCGTATGTAAGAGAAATCGCGTCTTTTTTGTGAGAGCAACCGTTCAGAGCTTTCTTGGAAATCATTGGGCACAAATCGCGCAAGTGCAAAGTACAAACAGCAAAATGCAAAACGCAAATAGTAAGGAGCTAGTCAACTGGGAGATGATTATCTCCGACGACTACGCACTGGATCAATCAATGTGTGATAAGAGGTAACTGATTTCCATACAGATATTTCAATCTACTAAGTACTCTGTAAGCCGCATTATAGTCATCGGCCAGATCTTTCGTGCGCCTGATAGTTGCTCTGTGTAGTGATCTTGTGACGAAGTACAAGATTTCGTGTCCCTGATTCTAGGTGGGACATCGAACAGTTAGTCGAATGATGCTGGGACGCATCGTTACCGTTGACAGTTGAGGTAAACCTGTTGGTATCTACTGTAGTCTAGTCTAACAGAGGGGGTTGTCACCTACGAGGTTTTCAGTCGGTGTGAAAAGGACCTTCGATCAAGAAAGGGGATTCATAGCATGAGGGGGAGTCTCATTCCTTACTCTGAGTTCCACTTCCCCAATCTGGTCTGTAAATTGGGAAGCTTTGCCTTCCCAGTCAAACACCATCGGTTCATCATTGAATCGCAAATTCATCAGAATCTCCTTATTCGTGCATACATGACAATCGTGATTCAGCAAGGACCCATTCAATGGTCATATCACGTGTATCCTTCTTAACAGCATTGATCGTATCATCCGCTTGACGCGACAGCATGGCAACTTCTCTTCTGTTCCCAAACTAGCCTTTACTCTGCTTTCTATTTTCCCAGCGTTTCCGCTCCGGGGGTTGCGACTTGGACTCATCTATGGCGCACTTCGGTCGTGTGCAATCTCGCTGGATATGGCCCTTTTCATGACAGTTCCAGCAGTCACGATTGTCTCCATGATACTTCTTTACTGTTAAAGCCTTGCCACTACCTCCACCCGACTTCTGGTAATGGTTGCTGCCATGGGCATTATATTGACTTCGACGTCGTCGCTTCTATTTCCAGGGTTGCTGAATTGACAGGTATGAGCTGTCATACTTATCACTGTGCAGGTGAGTGTCGTTGTTCTGTAGGGTGAACAATACAGAGTAGGGAATAGAGAACACGGAACACTTGCTTCCCACTGAGCAACTTTGGGATTGAGGAGGGAAAAACCTCGTAGGTGACAATTCCCTCTGTTAGACTAGACTACAGTAGATACCAACAGGTTTACCTCAACTGTCAACGGTAACGATGCGTCCCTGCATCATTCGACTGACCGTTCGATGTCCCACCTAGAATCAGGGACACAAAATCTTGTACTTCGTCACACTCCCACTTCGTTGTCTCTGATGTCTTGTGGTGTGGTAGTCGTAGGCACAGGTACAATATTCAACAGATGCCATAACTTCTTAAATTGCGTCGGGCCAAGTGGCTTGATGCGAAGGCTGAGTCCGTGAAATTTGTTTTGCTTCTAGCTCTGTTCTTGGGCCTGCCTTGTCGCCAAATTGATTTTGTGACAGCACTTTTGAATGAGCCTCTCGATGAAATCGACATATATATGGAACAGCCCGATTACTTTAATGATGGTTCTGGTCGCGTTTGCAAGCTGTTACAAAGTCTATATGGCTTACGACAAGCACCTCGTATCTGGTACAAAATGCTGGATGAGTATCTAAGAAAGTGCGGGTTTCGGCGTACAAAAATGGATGCAGGTGTATATGTGCGAACAGTGGGAGAGAACAAAGTCTACATTACCGTATATGTGGATGATCTCTTAATTGTGGGAACGGAATCCGACATTGAGATGGTTTTAGTACAGCTTCGGAGCAAGTTTAAAATTAAGGACTTGGGTCCTAATGCTTGGAATGGAGATATCAAATGAGGGTGTCGGATGTGAACCCAACAAAGAGAAGATTTTTAACGGGTAAATGAAAAGAAACCGTTCCTACCACAAGGAAGGCAACTTTCCGATGCAGGAAACCGGATGTGGAACCGGTGTGTGTAGACCCAGATCCAGAAATGGATCATCGCCAAATTGTAGGATCGTTACAATATTTAGTCCAATGCACGCGTCCAGATATTGCCAACGCAGTGCGAACGTTGGGAAAATTTCTGAATTGTTATACGAGGGAACACTATGTCTTGGTAAAAAGAGTGTTCCGCTATTTGAGAGGATCATCAGACTACGGACTACTTTGGACATTGTCTGACAAGAAAAGAGTACCGAAGGATGTGTATGTCAACTAAGCCATTCTCCTCTGGGTTATTCGCATTAGTCCACAAAAATTCCACTCCGTGTTGACGAAGAAACTGTTTCAATTGTCGGTTCACAAGTTCCCTTCCTTGGTCAGTGGAAAGAACGTGAATGTGATGGCCTTGTGCAATAAGCCATGCCAAATGAGAAATGACTACAGTAGTAGCCTCTCGTTTTTCTTTTAGTAAAAAAACCCATTCGTAACGTGTTGCCTTATTTGAATGAGCTAGAAGTGTTTATACCCGTCATACGTACCCACACCAATGTAACAAATTAGACATTAGCTTCTGATATGGTACTGTCGACCGTGTAGTTACTAAGTTTTTGTAGGACATTCGCTGCATACGTAATTGGATACATGTCCAGCATCGGTTTCTCGGGGTACGAACGTTATCCGTCATGGCTAAACCATGCATTGTATTGTTTCTTATCATCCGCTGCAAGGCACCATAATTAATGTGACCAACGCGGGTATGCCATAACGCGAAAACTCGCTCATCGGCATGTGAAAGAGACCCCACTTCACTCACCGGGACAGCTAAGGATATGAGGCGATAGCGACCATAATTTTTTACTTACTGCAGTAGCAAATCATCCTTTTTCAGCCAAGCGCATTGCTGATGCTTAAATTTGAGAAAGTCCCATCCATCTTGTTCCAGCCTATCCAAGCTCAACAAATTTGTTTTGCATCCGGGGCACTCAAAGCTTCGGTAACTGACATGGCATCAAGCAGTTCATTCACTGCTTGAATTACTAGGGCTGCAGAAATATCCAGTTTATAATCCGACAGACGTACGTTTGGTCGTCGTACTCGAGTAGACCGCCGAAAAACCGCCTCGGGATCGTTTCTAGCTTTCATTTTACCGGGTCTAACAATAACCGGTCATTTCTCTTCTGCGTCTTCTTCCTCACACATGTGGGAGTCTGTCCCATATCACTCACCACCAGGTAATTATCGTCAGCACTGAGAGCTAGCGGGCAAGTCGAAGGCACTGAGCCTCGGCAGTTAGACCGATCTCCAGTGTTACGACAAGGGGCAGGCGTACTGCGGTTAGACAGATCCATGCCACCCTCTCTGCCGCCTCTTCCTCCATCAGTAACGATGCGATACCAATCGGGACTGTATCCAGCTAGACCACGATCACGATACGACCCCATCTCAGCCTGTGCTGGACTTGCCATTCGATCACGACACGACCCCATCTCAGCCTGTGCTGGACTTGCCGTTCGATCACGACACGATCCCATCTCAGCCTGTGCTGGACTTGCCGTTCGTGGACGTGACGACCGAGCATTAGACCTTGCTAATCTCGTTGGATTCTCGCTCAACAATACGCTTCCAGGCTCCCCAGCCCATGCTGGCACGCCAACGTTTGGAGCATCATCTACTAAATCGAAGCCACGACTATTATAGCCATGACGACAACACCTCTTCTGACGATGTCTAATGTCACCTGGCATCCCCAAAGCCAATGCAGTACTCGGTGCAGTGAAGAAACCTCCCACGCGAACATACGGGATTGTGGTAGAGAGGGTAAACTTGCCATGACAATACCGATTTAAGAGCAGCCTGTCGATATATGTCCGGTCAATTGTCCATCCTCCACAAATTGTACAGTGCGCAACTCTTGAATAGTTCCCGAACGCGCATCCAAAATACGAGAACTGATCGAATTCTTCGCGTAGCCAATAAAGATCCGCCGGTTTACCGGGATTTTCTAATTTCGTTTTCCGTAAAATCTTCTGTGTAAATACGAACACTAAACAACCCTATATCCGGACATCTGATAAATCAGGACGTCTTCCAAAACGTCGAGTATATGGTGTGTCACCATCCAAAGCTCACTGGGTATGAGATTTAATATCTCCAAGGCAAATGTAAATGCATCGCCCCATAACAGATCCGGCATGTCCACCGTTGTAAGCAAGCTGCGTACACGGGACATCACGATGCCGTTCATCCGTTCTCCCAAAAGTTAACACCAAACTCTTGTTGGAATCCCTTAATCGTAATTCGCGTGCGATACCGGCACACGTCACCTTGCGCATTTTGTTTGCGCACAAATATCCATTTATTCTTTAGAATCTTTACCCCCGAAGGCCGATCCACTAGCGCCCATACGTGATTACGCATCAATTCGTGATACTCACTCTCAAGAGCTTTAATGGTTTTTCCCTCCTCAATCCTTAAAGTTGCTCAGTGGGAAGCAAGTGTTCCGTGTTCTCTATTCCCTACTCTGTATACAGAACAACGACACTCACCTGCGCAGTGATAAGTGTGACAGATCTAGTAACGCTATAAACTCGGCACCCAAATAGCACGCGAAGGCGAGTGCATCTGGCATCGTGCTAATAGTCAACTAGCATGTAGTCAGTTGTCCTCAACGATGCAAGGCCGCGTAAGCCTGAATTTGGAGCTCGACGTTATATTGCGCTTCGGTTATATCCCCTAGCGTCGCTATTGCGGAAATTAAAGCCAATGGTGGTGGGATTAAGCATACTGTCTCGGTGTATCGAACACTCAGCTTGTAAGAAAGAGACCCATTAGGATCCGAGACGGAAGTTGATGATAATTTGCTCGTCAAACCTAATCTTAATCGTGGAGATGTCATTTACAATGGCTGCGGAAACCACGTGACACATGTAAGACATGTCTCCTGTCGGCTACGGATTCCGGCTGCTGATTGGCGATAGTTTCCAAAACATTTCCGTTGAAAGGCGTAGGTAGATGCCGTTGTTTCGCATCTCTATCCTGCCGCTGTTCCTTTATAACGACCGCTCCGAGTTAGCGACGGAGGACTTCAGTATTCCTTCACGGTGCTATTTGACAATCGTCCACTCTTCTTGCTTCGGTGCAATCCATGCAATACACTCGCTGACTTCAGCTCTGATTCTCGGTTCTGGAGCTGTCCTAGTAGTGCTAACTGTGTGCAGACCATATGTGATACGTAGCATTGAGCTATGTGTAAAATCTCCGAAGAGATTGACCCCCAAAAATCTGTCATTTCAGCGGCAGTGCGTTAAGGTCTAGAACAGCAAGTAGTCTTCTGTTCTCATTCAAGAGTGAATTGCATACGCGTCGTGACTTCATCGATAGCGCCCAAACTTTTTCTATTGTCAGAACTTGACATTTGTACTGTTCAAAAAGGAAGCCACATCGCCGACACATCAGCACTACAGCACAAATAACACCACACAAATACCACCACACAAATTATTTTCATTTACTTTGTCGCACGCAACAAATGACTTTCGACTACATCCTAGTACTCTTTCAAAAGAACAAGAACTAGATTAAGACCCGGCATCGTCGTCGTCGTCGTCGTTGGAGACACCGACTTTAGCGTTGGAGAAGTCGACTTGGTTGATGGAGACGCTGGAGTCGTCTTTTTTTAGTCTTTCCGCACACTCGGAATCTAGCCAAATGCCACCCAAAGCATCGACCTCATTATTTGCTCTTCCAACGAAACCAATCAGATAAGCTCCTTCAACAGGAGCTTCGAACTTCATGATGTTCTCCTGCGTACGGCCATTGTCTTCTGAACCGGCCTGGAATGAACGGCCGTCTTTGACGTCAAATTTCACGAAGACGATTCTCTTGTCTTCACCATTACCAGCCCTGTGGACTTCCATCGCAATGATTCTCTTGCCCTTCAGGTCAATTGTCTCCTTTTTCCCACCAACACCGCCATTAAGTTTCATTTCAGCATCGCCGACAATGATTCCAATGGCATCAAGTCGTTCTGCTGAACGGAGGACGATGCCGGTGGTATTGGTTTCCCGATTCACTTTATCTTCGAATAAAGTTCCTCCTTTACCACCAAAGTAATCGTTCTCTGTAATACATTCTATTTTTGCAGCGCTGATGCCTGAAACTAGTGCCAGCGCTGCAAAGACTTGGTAGAACAATCGCACCATCGCACCGTTCACCTGAATGTTTCACTGACCAGCCACTTGTGTTGTTGAGTGCAAATTTGGAAATGACGAACTAAAATGAAGACCAGGTCCCGGCAGTATATCTACGTTGCATATCCAGCTTTCCGTTACACCTCACCATCCCAAGATTATTCCATGCTGGGGTGTCCGTAACCTTATAAGGATTGGGTCTGCATCTTATAGGGAAGGCGTTAGAGACCCTCCTTCATAGTTGAATACAACGTCGATCCCAATTTTATTTCGGCCAACTCTACACATCTTACTAGCATGAACCCTTTACGAACGAGGTGCGCATAGAGCTTGCCAGAACTGATAATGTATGTACTAATAGTGCTGGCAGAGATAAGATTTTACTCACGTCCATGTTTCGAGTACCCCTGGTTTCATTCCCAGGATTTCATCTCGTCGTTCCGGTCTTTTCTACACATAGTTTCGTACATGTCGATCTGACAAGTATCAAACCATATGTAGACAAGGGATTTAAACGAATTTATTGTTAGTATGTCCAAACTAGCTGCAAACTGCAAATATATTCACGTAATACGCATATAGCGTCTTGTACAGTATGATGGCAATGCAGCATTAATGAGAGTCTTACCTTTGCGACTGCGAGTGACATGTACATGAAGCTTGCGGTACTAGCAAGCTGCATGTACAAGTCACTCTCAGATACATAGTGTATATAGGGTGCGATGTAAAGAGTTGATCAAGATAAAATTGGGATCGGAGTTTTCTTCGTCGTCTCGGCACTCTAATCAGTATATGTCGATTTGACGAGAAAGCACGCACGAACCATCCGTAGAATAGGTGTGTTTTTACTGCGTCTCATGAATTTAGTGTTGGTACGCTCAAAGTAGCTGTAAAGAGCACTTATACAATGTATTATACGTTGTAGTGTCTTTGTACGATACGGATAGACCGGCACATCGTCAATGGGAAATAAATTTAGCCTGCAAGAAGTCTGGTGGGATCGTGAGATATCGTCTGAAGATAGGCAAGAAAGGCAACTCCAAAACTTTCCTTGACATTTAGACTGCTTGAAGAAGAGGAGAGGAGAGAAGTCACGTCGCTGTATCGCAGAGCATCGCTGATGTTCTGGTTTGTACCAGTTGATATCTCTTCGGATTTCCACTTGATTGATTTTTGTCGTTGCAGGGTTTTGTTACCTATTAGTTTAATCACTTGCTTGTATGCCCAAACTAGCTGCAAATCGCACCCAAAAAAGGAATACACAAAAAACGTATAATACGTAGAATGCATCAAATAAGAGATAGGCGAGTACATCGTCATTGAGAAATAAATTTAGCCTGTAAGATCGTGGGTATCGTCTGGAGATAGGCAAGACCTGATGCAGACGAAGAAGAGCAACTTAAAAACCCTCGTGATCATCTAGACTGCTTTGAAGAAGAGTAAAGGGGCGAAGTCGCGTCGTTGTATCACAGAGCATCGCTGATGTCCTGGTCGGCCATAAGGTACCTGTGGGAATCCATCACGCCACCATCGTGGATTTTGCGATGGCACAATAGATTCCCTATGCTTTTTGAAGTAGATCGTCAAACCCTCGGACTAGCAAAGTGGGTGAAGGAGCTACAAATCCTCGCGAGCTGTGATTTGGTGCTCCCTCGCTTTATCGCTATATGGCTTTATGCTCGTTCTAGTACTGGCGTTTGCAGCTCAGCACTCGCAGTAGCCGACGCGACTATGCACTTAGTAACGACCTGCAGCCCTTCATACTCACCGTGTTAGACCTCTCGGTACCGTCCGCTTGTCATCCGTTCTCGGCAAATCGCAAATATTTGTAAAACGTTGACGCTGGCATTCTGTGCACCCCCCCATTAGCAACTCCCACGCGACTTCTTTCTCCAAGAATATCTCAGCTTGTCCGTATCCGTCGTCAATGATGCATCGCGCCGATGTCCTACTTTGACTCACCCATGTGGCTCTGCATGCTTCCAGGAACCACGACGCTTAACGGGCTGCAAGACTAATGACGCAACCCACAGTATTTATTGAGTAGCACGTAGCTTCTGTTCATCACGCCAATTACGTAAGATGTAGCATTCAGTCAATGTTCGTTGCGTGATTAAGGTCGTATAGAAATGTCGTTGGCATAGACCCGAAATGTATCAGCATCTCGTGCCGGCAAGCAAACTCAGTCGAAAACTAGTCGAGCTGCTGTCAATTGATCCCAACTTAACTACGTCTTGTAGCTCGAGCACGCGAATGAGTCCCTGTAGTCTTGAGAACTCCACGACATTGCCTGGTTGTAACATGCCCAGCACACCATAGCGTGAGGCATCTTCACGAATGTCAACAATAATAAGATGCTGAAGATCGCGGACATGAAAAACATCTCTTATTTGTCGTATAGGGCCTCCTGCAATACTGCGATAGCATTCTCGTGTACGCTTCACACCGATAGTTTCAATTTGTACCGCGCTGCCGAACGACTGCTTTGGTGAGTTGGATCGCCAGTAGTATTTCTTCTTCGTAAAAATTCCTACCATAGAGACAAGATGAGGCTTGATTAAGTCTGGCTTCAGCTAGCCTGATCAACTTGGTGGCATATTGCACGCAAACTACGTCGCTCGCGCTTGAAGCTGTTAGCTGGTTAATTTCATCTGTAACGGGCTAATAGTTACACGAGTTCGTTGAGTGTCAAATACTAAACGGGCAGGCCTTAAAGGGTACGTGTATACTTGAAACCTCCCATTTGGGTGAGGCATATCAATGTGACCCACCCTTGTGAATTTAATATCCATATATGGATTCACATTGTAAGGGATGACGCCCAGTTGGGACTAGGCGTCATGATGACGTCACAAACGGTCGTCATCAGCGAGCTTAACTATATTTAAACGCGCACGTAGGGATGTGCGTCTAAAGACATCCAATCATTGCATAGAATCAACCAATAAGTAATTAGATTTATATGTAGTTATTTCTATTATATGTAAATCAGTTTTAAATTTACTACATTATACTTACTGTGCACAGGAAGACTGAAAACAGCTTCCACGACATAGGTATGTACTTGTTCTAGAGCTCGTTGCGCGGTTCGCTTACGCAACAGCAACCTTAGTGTGCGGACGCTTTGGCGCCGACCCACTTCCACCACCGCACGTGGAAGTAATACGGTTTTATCGCTTCCTCACGCTGCTTTAAGGTGTGTGCTAGTAGCACGTGGCAGCTTCTTTGAAGTGTCCTTCTACACTTGGTAGCACTAGCAGGTAGTCCTTCACACGACTCGTCTCTCTGAGCGTGTGTGTGAGTGAGGATGGACCTCAAAATGGATTGGGGTGATTTTCGTCACCTCTCCCAACATCATAAGGAGTTGACTGAGCACTTGTTACAGGGACTTAGTGAACAAGCCCTGCCAACCTCTTGCATTGTCCTCCTGAGCAACATGTTGCTCAGTTGGAGCAATTGAGGCGTTTGTCCTCGGACAGCGTAGAAACGCGTCCGAAGCAAACAGTCAAGCAACGGCTGAGTCCATCAATAAGACTCAGGGTGAGCTTTTGCGTGAGCAAGCTCGGAACGAGGCGCTCAACAGAACTGTTGAGACGCTCCCGGCCAAATCTAATCAGCCAAGGCCCACTCGGATGGACCCTCCAAAGTTTGATGGAACTACCCCACATACGATTGTTCACTGGCTTTTAGCAGTGGAGTGATGCAGTATGGTACAGCTCATCGAAGACGACGTCAGGATGGTGTAGTATGACATGTCAAATTTGCGTGGCAAAGTGTCAAAATGGGCTTACTCTGCGCTTATGGCAAATGATGATGCGTCTCCATCATGGACGATCTTTAAGTCAACGATTCGCGCCATGTATCAGCCGCCTAACAATGAAGTGTTACTTCAGGCGCGCTTCTTTAGCACGACAGGCGAAACGCTCTCTGCAAGAGTATGTGCAGGAATGCGTTCGCTGTCTGCGTCCATTACTGTGGGTCCAATACCGGAACACATTAAGGTGCCTACGTTCATAAATGGACTAGGGCACGTTCCATCGCGTCAGGCCTTTTTCAGAAAGGTGCTAAAGACGATGGAAGAGAACAATTGAAATTGCCATGGATTGAGGAGAAATCCTACAACATTTTCTCGGCGACAGCTTATTATACGCCGTCGGCCGAGAAGCTTGATGCCACCCCAATGGAGTTAGGCAATGCAGACGTGGTCTGCTACAAGTGCGGCGAGCGTGGACATATGATGGCTCGCTGCTATAAAAACTTGCTGATGGTGCTAAGACGGCTAGCAAGAAGACTTCATGGATGCGAAGAACCAGTGTGCACGACGCACGGGTTCAGCACCTGCCATTGATGGGTCAAGAAATGTGGGAGCGCAGTAGGGGCGGGATGCTCTACTGTCGCGGACTCTGAAGCTACCCCTATGCTCAGAATTATCGAACAAATGGGTAGCATAGTCCCTGAGGTACCGAAAGGTCGGACCTCAACCTTGTTGGTCTATGAGCTCGAGTACGAGGCTATGACCAAGTGATGACCCTTCTCGTTGATTCGGGTGCATCACAGAATTTTGTAAAACTCTCGGCTCTGAAAAAGGAGTCCGGCGAGTTATGAGTCGCTTTGCCAGTATGGCAAGCGAGAAGAGGCGAACGTTCGTTTAGCGAATGGCGCGCTTGTAAAATCGAAGGGAGTTCAAGTTGAACTCGCCTTCAGCTTTAGTGACTCTCCTCTTGTAAAGAGAAGCTCACAGTGCTAGGTATGGAGAGCCCGTATAACCTCATCCTAGGTATGCCTTGGTTAGCTAAATATCAACCTTGAAGTGACTGGCGTACAAGCACAGTCGCTAACTCTACGCAGGACACCGGAAAGGATGTGCTTTTGCGAGAGGCTTATGCGATTGATGATGCGTCCAACACATTCAAGTGTGCGATGAAGGTATATCAATCGGCACCAGGTACTACCCAGCTCGTTGAGCCTGGATAGTTGGAGGTGTCTCGAGAGAAAGTCAAATATTACAAATTCCTATCCAGCTCGAAGAGACTGGTGTAGTGAATGGGACGATGACAGGAAGTCCTGCGTCCGATGGTCCTGCACAGAGCCGATAGCCTGTGGCAGCTGATGGTAGGCTGACAGGAATTCAAGCGCCCCGAGAACCAACAAAGAACCATGAGCCTGGTGCAGTTGGAAAGAGTGCGTTGGCTAATATAGTAACGACACCTTCTTCCAGGTCAAAGGTCGTGGTGAATCGAAGAACGAGTACCTGGCGTTTTAAGACGATCAATGGCACGTCGAAAGGAGTGACCCTTGGATCAGTCTCGGTCCAAGAGGACGGACCTACGAACGAGTTGTTCGAGGCCGTCGAAGACAAAATGCCGGAGGCATCCTATGTTGAGGTGCTCCAACTTGTCTTGGCATCTGCCGAGGAGATAGTAAATCTCTCGGAGATGACGTGGGATCTGTTCCTGTCCGAACTAAAGGAAGGAAAGATCCACGAGATAGTCGCACCAGTTCCAGAAGAGAACGTGGTGGACTGTTGCTCGTCGTCCACAATGGACAAAAGCGTCTTGAAATCGACAAAAAAGAAACGGTTTGCTTCTCAAGGCTGGGAAGCCTTGAAGGACAGCCCGTTCTATGATGTTCTGTGGAAACACCGTGATGTGTTTCTAGCAGAAGTGCCGAGCCGCCTACCGGCAGATAGGGGCATCAGGCACGAAATTGACCTAAAGCCTGGCACCAAGTATTGTGTGACCAGGCAATGGCCGTTGCCGAAGGAACAAGTCGATTACATCGATGAGTTCTTCGACAAGCGAGCTAAGGCGGGACATGTACGTGAGAGCAAGTCGCCTCACTGCAGCCCGACCTTCTATGTGCGTAAAGCAACAGGTGGATGGCGCGTGGTTCATGCTTATGAAAAGCTGAGCACGGCCACCATTCCGGCTCAAACGCCGATCCCGCGGATGTATGTCTTGTTGAATTGCATGGGAAAATCAACTATCTTTTCCGTGTTGGATCTGAAGGATGGCTACTATCAAGTTCTCATGAGAGATACTGATGTAGCCAAAACGGAAGTAAGCGCCCCAAGCGGTATGCTGTGGGAGTGGCTTGTGATGCCACAAGGGCTAAAATTGCTCCGGCAACATTCAACCGAGTGGTGTCTCACGTGATGCGTCAGCACCGTGTCTACGCGTCCGTTTACTTTGACGATGTATTCGTGCATCGTAGGGCGGAGGACGGTCTGAGCGCAATAGAGTCGCACAAGCGTCATTTAGACGCTTTCTTGAAGACTCTGGGTGACGCCCAATTATACGTGAACTTGAAAAAGTGCGTAATATGGGTCCCCAAGATACCTGTACTGGGCTGCATCGTAGGTACACATGGTGTACGAGCAGACCCAGAAAAGGTAAAGGCTATTAAGGAATGGCCAGGCCCACGTACATGTGAAGGATCTGCGCCAATTCCTTGGGCTTGCTAATTACTTGCATATACAGCAAAAATTATGGGGAGCAGACTAAGCCATTGTCTGACCTTTGAAAAAAGGATACAGAATGGACTTGGTCAAAGGAGCAAGTAGATGCGTTCACATCAGTGAAGCAATCTCTTGTAGGGGCACCGGTCTTGGCATTGTCAGACGCGGATAAGCCCTTTAGCGTCGTCTGCGATGCAAGCAATTTTACAATCGACAGCGCGCTCATGCAGAAGGATGACGACGGCGTTGACCGTGCCATTTCGTATCCGTATCGGCTTTTGAAAGCTGCCGAGCTGAATTACCCTGTGCATGACAAGGAGCTACATTTCAATTAAGTATTCTCTTGTTAAGTTTCGGGTGCACCTCTTGGGCACCGAACCTTTTGTGGTTTATACGGATCACGCATCACTGCGGACCGCTATAAATGTACCGCACCTATCATCTAGGATGGCGAGATGGCTAACATTCTTCTCTGAATTTAATTTCAAAGTTGAATATAAGCCGGGTAAGTCGAATGTCTTTGATGAAGCATTATCGCGCAGACCGGACTTCGAGGCAAGACACCAGGATAGTGTGTCTCGTGCGAAAGCACAAGTTGAGTCGTCAACATTGGCAGCCATGAAGGCCTACCATATGACGAGCTCAATGGCCTCCGATATAAAGGAGTGTTACTGTCAGGACGAACATTGTCGCCTGCTGTTGGATTATTTTAGTGGACGAAAGGTTACCCTTCCGTCGCACCTCAAAGCGAAGCTAAATCCCTTTAGTTACAGTGATGGCCTGTTATGGCATCAACTGTCACCCTGTGATCCCTTGAGAGTCTATTGCCCTCATGACACAGATTTTAAGCTGATGATACTTCACGAGTGCCATGATGCGCCATCTAGTGGGCATCTAGGTCGTGAAGAGACATTCTTACGAGTATCAGAGACATTTTGGTGGCCCCATCTATATGGTGGGTGACCAACTATATTCGCTCATGCGAAGATTTTCAGCGCATTAAGCATGCACTTCTAGCAGTGCGACACTGAAGCCACTGCCGATTCCAACGGATTGTTGGAAGTCGGTCAGTTTGGACTTCATGTTTGGCTTACCGCCTGACCATAAAGGCAGGACGGGGCTCGTTGTCTTTGTAGACAGACTGAGCAAGATGGTGCATTTGGCACCATGTAGCACAAACATCTCAGGTATAGAGGCTGCGCTCTTGCTTCTGGATCACGTGTATCGACCACACGGGATGCTCGAGTCCATAGTATCGGACCGGGATCCGCGTTTTACGTCAGGGTTTTTGGCGACATGTGTTTGAGCTGCTGGGAAGCAAGCTCCACATGTCAACCGCCGATCATCCCCAGACCGATGGCCAAACGAGAACGGGCCAATCGAGTCTTGGCGGATGGGTTGCGTACAATAGCGACTTCCAAGGATTGGAGCAAGCAATTGCCATTCGTGGAGCTCGCTATCAATAACAGTGTTCACGCCAGTACGGGTGAAGCACCGTTTTATATAAACGGACTGCGCCATCCTCGGACGCCAGTCTCGTTTGTGCGCAGCACGAGTGTTAGTGGGGGAGGGCCCCTCACTTCGCTCAGTGCGAATACCAAAGAGTATCCAAATTTCCTTAGTGAAACTGCTAATTTAGCAGTGGTCACGGCACCTATAGGTGTCACAGAGGAGGCACGGCAAGAAATGCCTGTGCTCCTTGACGATGACACTATGGTGTTTATCAACAGCGTCGACCCATGACCGACCTCTTGGGAGTGTCATAGGCCAGCTGGATGCTAAAAGAGTGATCGAAACTCAGCGCTTTGTGGATGAGTGATTATATATCACACGTAGAGTCCGTGACGCAATAGCAAGCGCACAGGACAATCAAAAACAATATGCGGACCAACGCATGGTCGCAAAAACAATGATCACTTTAGTGTTGGGGACGAAGTTCGATTAAGTATGCTGCTCATCACCATGGTTTGATGGCAATGGCGTGCTCTCATTGTAGTCAGCAATAAGAGACAGGTCAACATCCGCACAATAGTGGGATGAATTAGTGTTCTTTTCTGACAAGCTGACATTATATGTCGGCGTTTTCAAAGATACACTAAGTAGCGGCTGCGAGTTATTGCGGCGCGTACGCTTTTTGTTGATCTGCATGGGCGACTTTGCAGGCGACCCATCAGCCTTTCCACGGCATCGTCTCTTTATTCGATGTTTTACAAAATGTAAAGATCTTCTTTAAGAGGGGGATAGCTTAACGGGCTAAAAGTTACACGGTTCGTTAAGTGTCGAATACTTAACGGGCAGGCCTAAATGGGTACGAGGTATCTTAGTCCTGCCACTTGGGTGAGGCGCACTAATGTGACCCACCCTCGTGAATGTGATAACCATGGATGAATTCACATTTAACGAGGATGGCGCCCAGTTGGGACTAGGCGTCATGGTGACGCTTCAGACGGACGTCATCAGCGAGCTTATATATATTTTAAGCTCGCACGTAAGGATACGCTTCTAAGAGACGCGTATTCAATCTTTTCATAATTAGCCAAGTAGTAGTAAGATCTATATTTTTTTATTCCTAACTAAGCGACCGGCAACGGTTGGTACTGCGCTTTAGCGCCGACCAACACCACCGCACGCGGAGGTAAGACGGTATAATTGCTTCCTCACGCTGCTTGAAGGTGTTTTCTTGCGTAGTAAGTGGCAGCTTCTTTCGAAATGCCCGTCTACACATGGTAGGGCTAGTAGTCCTTCCCACAACCCGTCTCTCTGAGCGTGCGTGGTGGGTGCCCTCAAAATGGATTGGGAAGACTTTCCTCACTTCTACCAATACCATAGGGAGTTGGCTGAGCATTTGGCGCAGCGACTTTGTGAACAAGCCCTGCCAACCTCTTGCATTGTCCTCCTGAGCAACATGTTGCTCAGTTGGAGCAATTTGAGGCGTTTGTCCTCGGACAGCGTAGAAACGCGTCCGAGGAAAACTGTAACGGGGTTAC
>CANTFK010000406.1:0-17250 GCA_947646735.1 Peronospora farinosa
CAGCCAATATCACTAACAAGGTCATCGACCTTCACTTGCTCTATACGAGATCCGATGTCATTACCGACATCCAGTAAATCGCATTTACAGCCAATATTACTAACAAGGTCATCGACCTTAACTTGCTCTATACGAGAGCCGATGTCATTACCGACATCCAGTGTCTCAATATTACTTTGAGTATCACTCAACGGAATACGTGCCGTTCCACTAAGTGTCATTGAGCTCTGCTCGACACTATTATTGTTGACATCGGAGTTTATCAACTCAGACACTCCAATGTCCAGCACACTAACTGAATCAGTTAATGGCTCGCGCCAATAGCACTTTTGTTTTCTAGCGAAGGTGGGTTCATGACTCTCCAAAGCTTCGCTAGGAACATTGCGCGTTGCGCCTAAAGTTTTGGATCTCCAATCGATCCACGGCTCATGGCGTTCCAGCCAGGCCATACCGAGAATGAGATCATATCTCGAGTCCAAATCTAGGACAAGACAGCGTTCAACGCTATTGAAGTCTAAGAACTTCACACCTAAGTTCAACGGAACTTTAGGAACGGTGACACGTACACCGGTCGCGAGACGTACGGTTATACTGTCACCCTCTTGCGCTTCCAGCGCCTCAGCATACAGCTTAACCTCTCCAAGGGAGCGACGTCGGACATAATTACCTGACGCCCCTGAGCCAATTAAAATTGACCATGGTTTCTCAAAACCCTTAACGGTTGCCGACACAACCAACAAGCCTGGCTTGTAATTTTGTTCTATGGGAGCATCCACAGAACCACCTGGGGCTAAGCCCTGTTTACCTTTACCTCCTAAAGATTCAACAGAACTTAGTTCTTTCCCAGTAGGGCGCCCCGCGCCTACTGGGAGTCGACATTTTCCCCTGCGGTGCTCGCCTTTTGGCTAGGAGCAGGGCTTCGGCTTTGCCGATTTGAACGTTGCTTTCGCAACGGACAGCTAGGGCGGAGATGCCTAGTGCTTCCGCACATGTAACATCTACGGATGCTACCTTGCTGCTCAGCAGCTTGAAGCTCAGCTTCTTCAGCATGGCTGAGATCCATGGGCTCCGCCCTATTAGAGGTATTTGATTGATACCAGGGCAGACCATATCGAGCAGATTTAAAATTAAATTCAGCGTTAAACGCTACGCTTACTGCCTCCTCAAAAGTTGAAGGCTGGACACGGAAAACTTCCATCCTGGCGACCCCAGTGCGAAGTCCTTCCATAAAATTGGCTACTCGGACTTCCTCTGCCAGTGGGTCCTGCTGCATAGCAGCAATGAGAGTTCTCAACTCTTGGACATAGTCCGACAATTCCTTCTTACCCTGTCGGGTAGCTAGGAAGCGTGAGCGCACACGATAAGCCTGATTAGGCGGTGCAAACACACAAGTTAATTGCTTTTTAAGCATTTCCCATGTGGGAAATGCAGCATTTACAGAGACATCGCTCGTTAGAGCCCACTCTCTAGCTCTTCCACCGAGCTTAGAAATGGCCAAGCCAACTCGTTGCTTATCGGATGCAAGCATGGCGGCATCCATTGCCATTTCAACTTCTCGGATCCAGAGGAGAAGGTTCTCTCCCTCCTTCCCCTCGAAGGTCTTGACACTTAAAACAAGTGGACGAGCCTTTGGCTCTGCATCGGTCACAGGTACCGGAATGTACTGTGTAGGCGAAGCTGACGCTTCCTGGTCATGGACCTGCCCGAGGAGCGTTGCCTCATAACGCATAAAGGCCTCAAGACGAGCATTTAGAACCTCGGGGCCTTGGGCCAAAAGGGCCTCGATTTGATCGGGCCCGACGAACGCCGATAGTTTATCTAAGGCGAGTCGTTGTGCCTCAGAGAGGTGATTTTGATTCTCCATTCTCACAGAGGGTCAGTCTTTAAAGACTCAGGTGTAGGATTGACTACAAGTGCTACCAAGTGTAGCGGAGCTATACAGCTCTTTAGCCAGAGGAAGACTTTCGGCTGGAAGCCTCTTAGTTCTAGAGAACTAAATAGAGTGAAGGATAAAAGCCACTTAGTTCTAAGGAACTAATTAAACGACTTAAAGTCACCCTGTTCTAAGGAATTAGGAAAGAGACTTTTAGTCAATAAAGCAATATGCTTAAGGTTCAGAGAACCAACGCACGAAGTGCACAAGAGAGCAAGTCAGAACGACTTGCGATCTTAAACTCAAAAGGAGAACTGATTATATTTATGCTTTAAGATTTTATGAATAGTCCTACTCTAAGTACACTACACTAGATTAATTACTATTATAGTAATTATTATATGCAGACTTTGCTATTGGACGACGTATCGTCTAAACATCTGTGTATGATGTACTTAATACAGCGTTAGTGATTTATCGAATCCCAATCGATAAGATACGGTATTACCGAATACCGTATTATAACGCTCATACTTAATACCTCTCTAACGAGAAGTATAATAATGCATTATATGCAATACAAAGGAGAGTTTAAGCGTAAACTCTCGGAAAGAAGTTACAACCGTCGTGTAACCCCGTTACATAAGTGGCCGCCATGTATCATAGATACTCGCGCCGAGGGCTGTAACTTTGGTCATCTCGTCCGTGCTTCAAATGCTGAAAGGTGTGACATTTACGTACGCAACATGGAGGACAACTCTAAACCGCCACTTTTTCTGTGTGAGTGCAAGTACCGGAGCAAGAACGTGGACTTTGGTACGATGGAGATGATCATTGCTGGGCTAAACAAAGTTTGGGAGAAGTGGGCAGTTGTATTGCTTTTCTGTGTGGAATTAGCATCCTTTCGAAAGGATTGGGAGCGTATGGAAGTCGGCTGCGTCAAGGTCAATTGTCGAAGTGGTCGTGTCGATTGGGTTTTCCAGCCGGCCAAAGAAGAAAATCGGAAGCAGCTGGTCATCGTTATGGAAACGGGACTTTTGACGGTAGGAGTGCGTAGCAAACCTTGATTGAGCCAGTCCGTCGCGTCGCGAATCTCTGCATTGCGTCGTGAGCCCAACAGAATCTGCTCACATTTTATTGCATGTCAACTCTTATCACGTCATTGCTGTCGATTGGTACTCATTGCTTTCCCAGATAATCCGAAGCAGAGTTTTTTAGCAGCTTTTAACTGTCTAATGTTCTTTTGGATTCATCGTTTGTATCTTAGTCTTTTACCCTTGAGCACATGCTAGATCTTGATCGTCTTATTTATAAGGGGTTTTTGTAGAGATATACCCGTTGCATGAAGAGAAGGAGAATACGGAACTAAAGAAGCGCTAGATGGTGTGGAACGCGTCCCCTATGAGCCAACCCTTTGACCGCATCTGCCATTACTTCGGTGTCAAAGTGGCGCTCTACTTCTTGTATTTGGGGCACTACACCAAACGGCTCTTACTTCCGACATTGGTAGGCATCGTCACGGGCATCGTGAGGTATTCCGTGCCACAAAACGACTACAACACCGTGTTCGCCCAGGTATTATACATCATTCAGTATACGTAGCTGTACATAGTTTTGTCGCTCATGTGGATACAAATCATACACCTCATTTGTATACAACATATACACCTTATGTGTATACAATTATACACCAACTAATCGTTTTGTGGCGTGTAGGAGTCTCGCTATCTACATCTCGCCACCACCTTTTGTTGTTGGAAACTGCAAGTTGCACTTGGTATCGACTCTAGAACGCTAACCTACGCTAGGATACATGGAATATGATAGAAGCTTCTAAAATGCTTTTAAGGATAAGACAAGTCTTAGATAAGACAATGATCGAAGGGTTCTTACTTGTAAAGCCACGAGGCCCCCGCCGGGGCCGCAACGCGTCTGGCACGCGTTTATATAAAAGTACTTCATGTTAACTTTATTCTTACTGTCTAACATTTGGAGCCTTTCTAACTATATGACCATCAATCTCGAGAATTGGAACACGTTCTACACCATCTAGCGCTTCTTTAGTTCCGTCTTCTCCTTCTCTTCATGCAACGGGTATGTCTCTACGAAAACCCCTTATAAATAAGACGATCAAGATCTAGCATGTGCTCAAGGGTAAAAGACTAAGATACAAACGATGAATCCAAAAGAACATTAGACAGTTAAAAGCTGCTAAAAAAACTCTGCTTCGGATTATCTGGGAAAGCAATGAGTACCAATCGACAGCAATGACGTGATAAGAGTTGACATGCAATAAAATGTGAGCAGATTCTGTTGGGCTCACGACGCAATGCAGAGATTCGCGACGCGACGGACTGGCTCAATCAAGGTTTGCTACGCACTCCTACCGTCAAAAGTCCCGTTTCCATAACGATGACCAGCTGCTTCCGATTTTCTTCTTTGGCCGGCTGGAAAACCCAATCGACACGACCACTTCGACAATTGACCTTGACGCAGCCGACTTCCATACGCTCCCAATCCTTTCGAAAGGATGCTAATTCCACACAGAAAAGCAATACAACTGCCCACTTCTCCCAAACTTTGTTTAGCCCAGCAATGATCATCTCCATCGTACCAAAGTCCACGTTCTTGCTCCGGTACTTGCACTCACACAGAAAAAGTGGCGGTTTAGAGTTGTCCTCCATGTTGCGTACGTAAATGTCACACCTTTCAGCATTTGAAGCACGGACGAGATGACCAAAGTTACAGCCCTCGGCGCGAGTATCTATGATACATGGCGGCCACTCAGCATTCGGTGGAGCCAAAAAGGGAATTTTCGAGCGAGACAAAGCCGCCAGATCTTCGTACGTTTCCAATAAATCGCTAGCAACAATCGCTTTCTCCGTATTACCAATGGTCATTGTCACTGGCCGTATTTCTTCTTGACATTCACTGAGCAACCCAGCAAAGAATTTATCGAAAGGAATGCCCTGCACTCCGTTTCGCCGCGACGCACAGAAAATCATATGAGCGACCATGTTCTCGTACAACTCATAATCTTTTTTCACCGGCTTTCTGTTTATTTTAGGCATGAATCCCTTTCCTTTCAAGTACTCGGAGAAGATGCCTAACGTTGAGTAATCTATACACTGATCACGATCATAGTAACCTGAGTAAGTCTTTCCACCCAATATAGCAAGATATAGAAGCATGTCCTGGTTGATACTCGGGAAACAACACGACGGTTTCCACGGCATGCCATCAACCTTAAGTCGGCCATCAATTATAACCACTTCAGTTGTCTGTTCATCCACTAGGTTGGCGAAGTGTAGATGCATATAGCGGGTCCCCACATCCAGCTCAGTTTTCATTTTCTTATGCGGAGGCGGAGACGTACCATCACTGTCAACATTAGTATACGATATCGCCATTAGCTGCGCATCCTTTCCTTCTTGCTCCTTCATAAAATGTTTGCCTTGATGTGTCTTTAAGCTTACATGACCAAATGCTTCATCCAGCAAATCAGAAAGTTTGATACCACTTGCAAGGTTTTCCATCGCGTAATGTGCCGCGCTGTCGGCAAAATACCTGGCAAAACGCCCGCGAGAATTCTCCACAATGCTTTTCAGGACGGGATACTTATCTTGGACGTAATTCCAAGCACTCTCTTTGCCTTCATCTACAAACGGAATAGGCAAATATGGAGGAAAACGAGAAACAACCGTCATCCATTCGTGCTCTTCATCATAGCTTCCTCCTGACTGAGCAATCAAATTGGTGATCTTAGCGTCAGTCCCCATTACAATCACGACCAAGCCACAAACACGAAAAATATTGCGTTGGAATGCCGCCATGTTTTTTCCACTGCCATCACGGTGCATGCTAGGCGTCATTTCATCCAACACAAAGAAAGGCAAGACCTTCTTCTCAGCCTTCATCCTTCTGCGAAAAGCGAAAACTTTCTCGCGATTGCATTTTTCCACGTGCAATGACGTTTTCTCTTGAAGGCGTATCATGTGTCCTTGCTGATTCTGCTCTTTGCTGCAACAATACTTCAGCAGCGCAAGAATGAAGCCAAAAGCCCACAGACTCTCTTTATCGTAGAAATCTGACATAATGTTCAAAATATCCTCCTCGGACTTTTGCATCGGGTCATCCATTTTTGTCACATCACTAAACGCTTTTGAAATTGACAAGAAATTTCCATACAAGCGATGAGAAGATTGTTCAATGACAATAGGCCAGTAAAACCACGGGCGGCTTCCTCCCAACGCAAACGCCAGCTGTGACTTCCCCATGCCAAATGATCCTTCCACGCAAATGAATGGCAGCACAAACTTGTCAGAGAAGGCATACAGTGCGTCGATTTTGCTCAAAATCGGCTGGCAATAGTCCTTACAGTTGCGCCGGATCAGCTCCCCTCGTTGCTGGTAATGCGTCAGCTCGTCCGTGTATCGAGCATCGTTATCGAACTCTTCTACGCGTAAGGATACACTTCCCAATGACACCACCACCAGCACGTGGATTTGGGATGTCGATGGCTGCGACATCTTATTATCTTCAAACAACCAACGCTTTATAGTCCTCGTTGCAATCGCTTGCTGTCCATCAATCATCTGCTGAATATGTGGATGCATCTCCCCGTTAGATAACTGTTCTGCAGCAGGGTCGCTGTCTTTCAGCCACGCGCCGTCCGTTTTCTTTGCCAGGAAGAGACACAAGTTGGTCGCGCAGGAACGTCCTTGAATGCCTTCGCATTTTTTGCCTTGATTTCGTCTTTCAAGTGTCCAACACTTTTGTTGTCGTCGATATCTACAGGAAACGCACTCCCCCCTTCCCGACCAACGATCGCGCATATCAGCGGTACAATCATATTTAGCCAAAAAAGTTCTCAAATGAAGGGGACAAGAATTTTCTATTCGCAAATGAAGTTGATTGATTGTATATGCGACTATAGTGGGGCCAAGACGCAAGGCATTCTTCCATTCTGACTGGCTGACTAGACCTCTTTAAATTAGGGTACTCCCACAATGATACTCCTATACTAATAATAACTATCCTGTACTGCGCGATAATTCCAAGAAGTAATACTACCTTAACTGCTTACGTATCTAATTGATACATGCCTCAGGATTTAAGGGTATCTATACATCAGGTGAAGAAAAACGCGTGCACGGCTTGTAGGAGTAACGTCTACCCGGAGCAGCAGCCTCGTGTATTGATACAGACTTGACAATTGGTAACTCTATAGAGCTCTACCATGAACTTCATCATCGTGCGCTTCAGCCGGTTACCGCCGAGCCGGCCAACTATGAATCCGTCAGGGTACGCTCTGAATGCGATCAATTTCAGGAATTTTAAGCACAGCTCGCAAGGTTTACCGTGATGAGTCTCGTGCGCGATAGTCGTAGACTTTGTCACGAAGCTGAACAAATTTGAGCAGCGTCCTTTTAGTTTTCGCGATTGGTCTCCGTATATGACGACCATTCTCTATCGATTCACCATGTGCAAAAGTGGGATCTGACCGCGCTTGAAACACTTCGACGTCGAACATATCTTTCTTGTCTGCATAACGGACTCGAGCAGCGTCGATTTTTTCAGCTCTAGCAGTGCGCTTCGCCAAGCCGATACGGCTGAAGATGCAACAATGACGTATACCAGCAACTGAATGCTCTGAGTTTACATTGTCGGACAGTGGTGACAACATGATTACTTTTGTGTTGCAGGCCATGTGTGCTTCGCGGCAAAGCTGGGAGTAAAACTGGAGCAAGCTCGAAAGACCAGCGTAAACGCCTCGGGTATCATCGAAGACTTTCAAATGTTGACGCAATTCATCGAATCTTGGCGACTAATTTAATCAGCGGCTGCTGGTCTCGTGTACGGCGGTAAGTAGATACAATTAGCATGGTGATGGGCATGGTGTCGTCTACAATCAAAACCGAAGTTGTAATGGTGACTGACTCGGTTCAGCCGCAAGTCGCTGTCGCTCGCCAACCTGCGGCCAGGAGGCTGGTGGATACTTGCACATGTCGATCACAATGCTGTCATCGGATGCAGCATGTTTGGCGTTCACCCTGCGAAGATAAGACTGGCATGTTCTTCTGTATATATAACGGGCTAAAAGTTATACGGTCGTTAAGTATCGAATACGTAACGGGCAAGCCAAAAGGGGTACGAGGTACCTTAGGCCTGCCACTTGGGTGTGGCACCCACCCTCGTGAATGTGATATCCATGGATGTATTCTCATTCAACGAGGATGACGCCAGATGGGACTGGGCGTCATGGTGACGCTTCAGACAGACTTCACCTGCGAGCTAAAATCTATCAACTTTCATTGGGGTGATTTTTCTCACCTCTCCCAACATCATAGAGAAATGACAGAGCACTTAATGCAGGGACTTGGTGAACAAGCCCTGGTAAACCTCTTCAGTTGTCCTCCTGAGCAACATGTTGCTCAGTTGGAGCAATTTGAGGCGTTTGTGCTCCGACAGCGCAGAAATGCGTCCGAGATAAACAGCCAAGCCACGGCTGAGTCCACCGATGAGACTTAGGATGAGCTTAGGCTTGAGTAGGCACGTAATGAGGCGCTAAACAGAACTGTTGGACGCTCTCTGCCTGGTCTAATCAGCCAAGGTCCATTCGGATGGACCCTCCGAAGTTTAATGGGACTGCCCTACATACACTTGTTCACTGGCTATTAGCAGTTGAGAAATGTGGTATGGCACAGCTCATTGAAGACGACACCAGGATGGTGTCGTATGACATGTTCAACCTGCGTGGCAAAGCGTCAGAGTGGGCTTACTCTGCGCTTATGGCAAACGCTGATGCGTTTCCATCATGTACGATCTTTAAGGCAAAGATTCGCGCCATGTATCGGCCGCCTAACAACGAAGTGTTGCTTATGGCGCGCTTCTTTGGAGCACGACAGGCGAAACGCTCTCTGCAAGAATTTGTGCAGGAGATGCGTTCGCTGTCGGCGTCCATTAATGGGGAACCGATACCAGAGCGTATCAAGGTGGCCACGTTCATGAATGGACTTAGGCATGGCCCATCGCGTCAGGCCCTTTTCAGAAAGGTGCCAGCGACGATGGAAGAGGCAATTGACATTGCCTTAGTTGAGGAGCAATCCTACAACAGTGCCTCGGCGACAGCTATAAGCCGTCGGCCGAAAGGTCTGATGCCACTCCTATGGAGTTAGGCAATGCAGACGTGGTCTGCTACAAGTGCGGCAAGCGAGGCCATATGATGACTTGCCGCTATGGCAAAGTTGCTGCTGGTGCTAAGGCATCCAGCAAAAAGGCTCCCTACCCGAAGGGAGCTGCGAAAAACCAGCGTGCACGACGCACGGGTTCAGCACCTGCCCAAGATGGGTCGGGAAATGTGGGAGCGCAGTAGGGGCGGGATGCCCTACTGTCTCAGACTCTGAAGCTACCCTTATGCTCAGATTTTCAGAGCAAATGGGTAGCATAGTCCCTGAGGTTCCGAAAGGTCGGACCTCAACCCTTTTGGTCTATAGCGCTCGAGTACGAGGCTATGACTAAGTGATGCCCTTCTCGTGGATTTGGGTGCATCACAAAACTTTGTGAAACTAGCGGCTCTGAGAAAGAGTCTGGCAAGTTATGAGTCGCTTTGCCATGATGGCAAGCGCGAAGAGGCGATCCTTCGTTTAGCGAACGGTGCGCTTGTAAAATTTGAGGGAGTTCAGGTTGAACTCGCCTTCAGTTTCAGTGACTTCTCCTGTAAAGAGAAGTTCACATTGCTAGGTATGGAGAGGAGAGTCCGTATGACCTCATCCTAGGCATGCCTTGGTTGGCTATACACCAACCATGGATAGACTGGCGTACACGCACAGTCGCTGACTCTACGCAGGACACCGGAAAGGATGTGTTCCTGCGAGAGGCTTATGCGATTGATGCTGTGTCCAACACAGTCGAGGGTGCGATGACGGTATGTCAATCGGCACCAGGAATTACCCAGCTCGAAAAGAGTGGTGTAGTTGGAAGTGCACTGGCGGAAAGCCAGGTGACACAAATTCCTGCCAATCTCTAGGAGACTGGTGTAGTAAATGGGAAGATGACATGCAGTCATGCGTCCAATAGTCCTGCACAGAGCCGAGAGCCTGTGCAGTTGATGGTGGGCTGACAGGAAGTCAAGCGCCACAAGAACCGGCACAGAGACATGAGCCTGGTGCGATTGGAAGGAGTGCGTTGGCTAATACAGCAAAAACACGTTGTTCCATGTCAAAGGTCGTGGTGATTCGAACAACGAGCACCTGACGTATTGAGACGATCAAGGGCACGTCGAAACGAGTGACCCTTGGATCAGTCTCGGTACAAGAGGACGGACCTACGAACGAGTTGTTCGAGGCCGTCGAAGACAAAATGCCGGGGGCATCCTCTGTTGAGGTGCTCCAACTTGTCTTGGCATCTGCCGAGGAGATAGTAAATCCCTCGGAGATGACGTGGGATCTGTTCCTGTCCAAACTAAAGGAAGGAAAGATCCACGAGATAGTCGCACCAGTTCCAGAAGAGAACGTGGTGGACTGTTGCTCTTCGTTCACAATGGATGAGAGCGTCTTGGAGACCGACAAAACGAAACGGTTCGCTGCTCAAGGCTGGGAAGACTTGAAGGACAGCCCGTTTTATGATGTTCTGTGGAAACTCCGTGATGTGTTTCCAGCAGAAGTGCCGAGCCGCCTACCGGCCGATAGGGTCATCAGGCACGAGATTGACCTGGAGCCTGGCACCAAGTATTGTGTGACCAGGCAATGGCTGTTGCCGAAGGAACAAGTCGATTACATCGATAAGTTCTTTGACAAGCGAGCTAAGGCGGTACATGTACGTGAGAGAAAGTACATGTACCGCCTTAGCTTGCTCACTGCATCCCGAACTTCTGCGTTCGTCAAGAAACAGGTGGATGGCGCGTGGTTCATGCTTATAATAAGCTGAACACGGCCACCATTCCAGCTCAAACGCCGATCCCGCGGAAAGATGTTTTGTTGAATTCCATGGGAAAGTCAACTATCTTTTCCGCGTTGGATCTGAAGGATGGCTACTATTAGGTTCTCATGAGAGATACCGATGTAGCCAAAACGGCAGTAAGCACCCCAAGCGGTATGCTGTGGGAGTGGCTTGTGATGCCACAAGGGTTGAAAAATGCTCCGGCAACATTCAACCGAGTAGTGGCTCACGTGATGCGTCAGAACCGTGCCTACGCGCCCCATTACTTTGACGATGTATTCGTGCATAGTAGGGCGGAGGACGGTCTGAGCGCGATAGAGTCGCACAAGCGTCATTTAGACGCTGTGTTGCAGACTCTGGGTGACGCCCAACTATACGTGAACTTGCAAAAGTTCGTAATAGGGGTCCCCGAGATACCTGTACTGGGCTGCGTCGTTGGTGCACATGGTGTACGAGCAGACCCAGAAAAGGTAAAGGCTGTAAAGGAATGGCCAGTCCCACGTAATGTGAAGGATCTGCGCCAATTACATGGGCTCGCTAATTACTTGCATAAGTACAGCAAAAATTATGCGGAGCAAAGAATATAGTGGCTGCTTGTGGAACATCTTGCTCGGAAAAGCTTAGCTGTCTCGACACCATCTTCCAGCAAGAAATTGTCAGCTCTATTGACGGCAATATTGTGGCGGAGCTGCACAGCTCTTTAGCCAGAGGAAGACTTTAGGCTGAAAGCCTTTTAGTTCTTAGGAACTAAATAGAGTTAAGGCTGAAAGCCTCTTAGTTCTAAGGAACTAATTATTCGACTTTAAAGTCACCCTCTTCTAAGGAAGTAGGAGAGACTTTTAGTCAGCAAGCAATAAGCTTTAGGTTTAGAGAACCAACGCACAGAGTGCAAGCACAAGCTAGAAGCTTAGGGGTTCAGAGAACCAGCGCACGAAGTGCACAAGAGAACAAGTCAGAACGACTTGCGATCTTAAACTCAAAAGGAGAACTGATTTTATTTATGCTTTAAGATTTTATGAATAGTCCTACTCTAAGTACACTACACTAGATTAATTACTATAATAGTAATTATTATATGCAGACTTTGCTATTGGACGACGTATCGTCTAAACATCTGTGTATGATGTACGTTATCGATTATCGAATTTTAATCGATAAGATACGGTATTACCGAATACCGTACCTTTAACGCTCATACTTAATACCTCTCTAGTATAAAAATGCATTACATGCAATGAAGACAAAAATCAACCGTAAACTCTCGGAATGACGTTACAACCGTCGTGTAACCCCGTTACACCTTCCCCCACCAGACTGATGTTCCCATAGAATGTCACTCGACATCTTTCCTCGTAGAGGTAGTGCTTTAGCGAACGTTAAAACCTTACGGTTGTTCACGGCACATAACATGACGCCTCCTGGCAGTGAGTCACAGACTCTTCGGGACCTCGTTGAAGACAACCTTGACGAAGCGGTTGATTACGAAAGTGACACCGACTTTGTGGGACCCGATTGGTCCCCTTTAGCCACCCTCACGGATGAAGATGACACTCGTCATGCACCGAATGCGTTCCCTGAACGTGGTGCAGCAGATGTGCTAACAGCGATACGTGACCCGCCTGACGTATCATCTACGGCGACGGTTACCAACCCATTCGACGAGCAGTAACAGCAGATCATCGACCAAGAGGAAGGTGCCAAGCGCCGGACGAAGAATATGACGAGACTGCAGGACCACCAACAGTATAGGTTTAAGCCACCAACGGTATAAGAACGCCTAAAGGAGGCATCTGGACATTCCCTTTCTGGCTGGGCCATTGGGCCTGTGGCAACTGAAGGCGCTGGGACGATCGAGGTCGGCTCTTCAGACGGTGGATCAGCGGACGGTGGGTCAGCACACGGTGGGTCAGAACCAGGAGAAGACATGGCTGGACAGAAACGAGTAAGAGATGGACGATCAACAATGGGGACAGTAAAGGACCTACGTGACGAAGAAAGTGAAGACATGCGCGTGCTCAATCCGTTGTACGGTTGAGCAACTGCAGGGGGCGGCTGTGGTGAAGTGCTAATTTTGTGATGTGGAGGTCCCAGAATCCTGTTGGATTCGGAGTATAGACCGTGGGTCAGGGACAGGGGACCAGAGAGACAGGGGCCTCGAAGGGGAGCGACCGTTGGTGGAGAACAATCCGCAGGGCCCATCGAAGAAAAATCAGTATCAGGGTACCGGTTAACCGGTACCAAAGGGAGTTGGTCATGGCCCTTCATTGATCGACTTGGCCCCTCGTTGGTAGACCCGGGTCCCTCATAGGTAAACCTGGGTCCCTCATTGGTCGACCTGGGTCCCTCATTGGTAGACCTGGGTCCCTCATTGGTCGACCCGGTCCCTCATTGGTAGACCTGGGTCCTTCATGGGTCGAACCGGTCCCTCGTTGGTGGACCCGGGTCCCTCATTGGTCGACCTGGGTCCCTCATTGTCGATTCGGTCCCTCGTTGGTAGACCTGGGTCCCTCAGTGTTCGACTCGGTCCCTCGTTGGTAGACCTGGGTCCCTCAGTGTTCGACCTCGGCCCCTCGGGGTTCAGCCACTCCCGACCAGTTTATACAAGGACCAGACCAGTCGACGCAAGGAATCAGAGCTTCAGGCAAGGATAGATAAAAGGATTTAAAAGGATAGGACTATATTAAATACTACTCAATTTGCGATCTACGTGGCACGACTCCGTCACCCAAGAAGGACTTAATCTTAGTTACTCACTGTTCCGGGAAGGGATATATTTTGGCCTCCCGTCGAAGACAGTTGCGTAGCGAAGTTCAAGGGCGAATAGAGCTCCAGGATATATTTGGCCTGTGAGCTCGTTCGAGTAGCAACACCCCCCAAGACCCGCTATCGGAAGCGGTCTCCCTCACCTCAAGGTCCGGGAGCAACGTAAAGGTCAGGTAGTTAATACCCCTGAAACAAGAAGGAAAAGGCCAGGGACGACAAGCGCCCCTGAAGAATTTGGCTCTAAGTCCACTCTCGACAAGGTCGATCGAGTGGCCACCTACCGGCCCACCGAGTGAAGCATATCCACTCGAGGCCCCCCAGGTCTACCTCCCTTAAGGCAGACATCTACATCGTCACCAAGTCCTCCGAAGAGTGCAACCCGCCAGCCGACGGGTACACAAGGTGAGAGAAGGTTCATACGCGGCATCGGGGTACCCCCTCCGACAGTCGGCAGTCCGGCACAGTGAGTGGTTTGGGGTCTCATCATACAATTTTGAGAACCCACTCCACCACAATGGTGCGCGTGCCCGGATCTTCGGAAGACGCGGGATTTCACCGCGAGTCCCAAGACGATAAAGATGTTTAAGTCAAGAAGGAGCACAAGACCGAGAAGCCACTGGAAGACCGATCGCCAGTGACTCAAGAAGAAAAAACAAAGGATCGAAGGGCCGACCGGACCTTGGGAGGGGCCCGGTCAACATGGTCGAGGTTGAATTTATTGAAGATAAACCTAAATACCCTCCCTATGTCCTCGTAGAGGACACCTTGGGTCATGACTCCTATCATGGATCCAGAGGACCATCAGCCAACGGTGAAAACCGAGAGGCTAAGGTCCCCGAAAAAACAACAAAACAAGATCGCGCAATCCAAGCCGACCAAGTTCCTGATGAAGGCGCCCGATAACACCAAGCGATAGGCCCCGAGAAGTCAGGACTGCCGTCATGATCGGACGTTGACGTCACGAAGGTCTACCACCAACGCAAGCTAGACGCATTCTTGGAGAGCGACCCCGTCGCAAAGAATCTCTAGATCCAGCTGCTTGGACAGCTCACTGGCTCGGTGTTGACCCTACCCACGGCTGCAGACCGTCACAGACGCGATCACCGCGCTGTCTCCCTTCTTCGAGAAGCGACCATGGTTGCAGGACTTTTCGATCCGGACGACCTGCTTTCCCTAGGATTCGACAGAGTCACAAACGACGTTAGAGAATATACACAAACGTCTGTCGACCCTCGTCGGTACCACGCCAGCAAAGGGACACCTACCTCTGACGACAAACACACGATCACGGCCCAGGGACAGCCAGATGACGCTTCAAGACATCGCGGTCTACCCTCAAATGTATGGAGCCGCTGTCCACCCAGGGGCGAAGCAATGTCTATCGCATCACCTGCCGATACAGCAGCAGCTCCATGGTCACCAGGATCTTCTTCGACTGGATCAGTCACTAGGAGGCTACTGGGAGGCTACTGGGACCGACAGGGGAGGCGCTGCTGAAGTTCCGAGCGAGGGGCGCGAAACAGGAACAGCGAGCTCACGAAACGGTGACGCGTGGACAACCAACGAAAGTCCAGGTTTCTGATTGGTTGAATTTTCAGCCAATAGAAAGCTCCTTGGATGATTGGCCATGGTCCCTCGTCGGTAGACCTCGGTCCCTCATTGGTCGACCTCGGCCCCTCATCGGTCGACCTCGGCCCCTCATCGGTCGACCTCGGCCCCTCGTTGGTAGACCCGGTCCCTCATCGGTCGACCTCGGCCCCTCGTCAGTAGACCCGATCCCTCGTTGGTATACCTGGTTCCCTCTTCGGTAGACCCGGTCCCTCGCTGGTAGACCTGGGTCCTTCAAGAATGCAGCTCGATGTATCGAAGATTGAAACCACAGCTGGAGTGACCCAGGTTGGCCACGGACTACCAACCAAAAAGCAAGCAGAAAACCCTACGTGATTGACGAGGGAATACATGCGCGTGCTCAAGCCGCTGTACGGCTGAGCAAACGCAAGGGGAGGCTGTGGTGAAGTGCTTTCCTAGATTGTGAAGAACCCAGGATCCCGTTGGATTGAAGGGACAAGGGGCCGTGGACTAGGGAGAAGGGACCACGCACCAGAGAGAACGGACCGGAGATAAAGGGAACGTCGGAGTGAAGCGACCGTTGGCTGAGAATTCGAAAGACAAACAAAGGAGAGGTCATTACCAGGGTAACGTTTAACCTGTACCGAAGGGAGTCGACCATGGCCCTCATTGGTCGACTCGGTCCCTCATTGGTCGAACAGGTCCCTCATCGGTAGACCTGGGTCCCTCATCGCTCGACCCGGGCCCTCATCGGTCGACCCGGTTCCTCGTTGGTAGACCTGGGTCCCTCATCGGTAGACCCGGTACCTCGTCGGTAGACCTGGGTCCCTCATTGTCGATTCGGTCCCTCGTTGGTAGACCTGGGTCCCTCAGTGTTCGACCCGGTCCCTCGTTGGTAGACCTGGGTCCCTCAGTGTTCGACCCGGTCCCTCGCTGGTGGACCTGGGTCCCTCATTGGTCGACCAGGCCCCTCGGGGTTCAGCCACTCCTGACCAGTTAATACAAGGATCAGACCAGTCGACGCAAGGAATCAGAGCTTCAGGCAAGGATAGATTAAAGGAGTTAAAAGGATAGGAATATATTAAATACTACTCAATTTGCGATCTACGTGGCACGACTCCGTCACCCAAGAAGGACTTGTTCTAAGTTACTCACTGTTCCGGGAAGGGATATATTTTGGCCCCCCGTCGAAGACAGTTGTGTAGCGAAGTTCAAGTGCGAATAGAGCTCCAGGATATATTTGGCCTGTGAGCTCGTTCGAGTAGCAACACCCCCCCCCAAGACCCGCTATCGGAAGCGGTCTCCCTCACCTCAAGGTCCGGGAGCAACGTAAAGGTCAGGTGGTTAATACCCCTGAAACCGAAGGAAAAGGCCAGGGACGACAAGCGCCCCTGAAGAATTTGGCTCTAAGTCCACTCTCGACAAGGTCGATCGAGTGGCCACCTACCGGCCCACCGAGTGAAGCATATCCACTCGAGGCCCCCCAGGTCTACCTCCCTCAAGGCAGACATCTACATCATCACCAAGTCCTCCGAAGAGTGCAACCCGCCAGCCGACGGGTACACAAGGTGAGAGAAGGTTCATACGCGGCATCGGGGTACCCCCTCCGACAGTCGGCAGTCCGGCACAGTGAGTGGTTTGGGGTCTCATCATACAATTTTGAGAACCAACTCCACCACATGCCCGATGCAGAGCCAAAGGCTCGCCCACTCGTTGAATACGTGAAAAACCTTTGAGGGGAAGGAGGGAGAGAATCTTCTTATATGGATCCGAGAAGTTGAAATGGCAATGGATGCTGCCATGCTTGTTTCAGATAAGCAACGAGTTGACCTGGCGATTTCTAAGGTCGGTGGGAGAGCTATAGAGTGGGCTTTAACGAGCGATGTCTCTGTAAATGCCGCATTCCCCACAGGGGAAATGCTTAAAAAGCAATTAACTTGCGTGTTTGCACCGCTTAATCAGGCTTGTCGTGTGCGATCACGCTTCTTAGCTACCCGACAGAGTAAGAAAGAATTGTCGGACTATGTCCAAGAGCTGAAAACTCTCATTGCTGCTATGCAGCAGGACCCTCTGGCAGAGGAAGTCCGAGTAACCATTTTTATAGA
>CANTFK010000408.1:0-21241 GCA_947646735.1 Peronospora farinosa
GCGGAGCTGCACAGATCTTTAGCCAGAGGAAGACTTTGGGCTTAAAGCCTCTTAGTTCTAGAGAACTAAATAACTTTACGGCTAAAAGCCACTTAGTTCTAAGGAACCAATTTAACGACTTTAAGTCACCCTGTTCTAAGGAACGAGGAAAGAGACTTTAGTCGGCAAGCAATAAGCTAAGGTCTGGAGAACCAACGCACGAAGAGCACAAGAGAACAAGTCAGAGCGACTTGCGATCTCAAACTCAAAATGAGAATTGATTATATTTATGCTTTAAGATTTTATGATTAGTCCTACTCTAACTACACTACACTAGATTAGTTACTATAATAGTAATTATTATATGCAGACTTTGCTATTGGACGACGTATCATCTAAACATCTGTGTATGATGTACTAAGTACAGCGTTAGTAATTTATTGAATCCTAGTCGATAGGATACGGTATTACCGAATACCGTATCATTAACGCGTATACTTAATACCTCTCTAAAGAGAAGTATCAAAATGCATTATATGCAATAAACGGGGATTCAACCGTAAACTCTCGGAAAGACGCTACAACCGTCGTGTAATCTCGTTACAGTACTATTCCTCACCAGTATTTGAGCTTGTACCTAGCTTTTATTCTCAAAGTCAAGGGTGTCGAAGGAAAAATAGAAACTACACGACTGCAAACTGCATGCTTAGCGGTTGCACTTTTTATATATTCGCATTTGGAAATTGGAAACACAACAGTGATATAACTGTACTAGGCTTCGTCCAAAAGAAACTGTTTGTTATGCTTGCTCAGTGATGTCGATGTCGATTGCGAGCTCAATCCACTTGAATCTACACAATGCATCACAACTTTTGGCCCCCAGCTCTTCAACTAAAGGAGAGCGACTGTAGACGGGCACTTCTACGAAGTTGCCTCGTGCTACTAGCACACACCTTCAGAACAAGCGAGGAAGCGGTTAGACTGTCTTACCTTCGCGTGCGAGGGCGGTTGTGTGGTTAATCGACTGCTTAAGCAGTCGTACCACCAGTTGCCTCTCGCTTAAGCGAGAGTGCAACGAACTTCTTAACAAGAAGACACCAGCGTCACGCAGAAGCTTTCACAGCGTCTCGTGCGTGGTGCGTATGTTTAAGCAAATTCAAGGCTGAGCTATATTTAATGAGTTATAATTAAACATAAAACTTAACTACTGATTGGCTTTATATATAGATCGGATACGCGACTCTTTAGAAGATTATCCTGTCGCATGAACTTAAATCTATATTTAAGCTTGCGAATGACGTCCTTCTGAGACGTCGCGATGCCTAGCTTCAACTAGCGTCATCCTTTCCCATGTGAATCTATCAATCGATACCACATTCACGAGGAAGGATCATGTTTGTGTATCGTATCAAGCAAGCTAAGCAGCGCTTGCCTGCCATGTATCGATCTTCTTTCGATCGATACACCCAGCGGGACGGATTACTGTACTACACAGCCGTCAACAACGACACGCCTCGTGTCGTTGTACCGCGAAAACATGATCTCAGGTTACGGATCATGTTTGAATGTCACGATGCACCAATAAGTGGGCATCGCGGCCGTGAGAAGACGTACCTCACGGTCAGTCGTGACATTTACTGGCCACACCAGTAATAGTTTGTGCGCAAGTACGTGCGTGCTTGCGAGGTGTGTCAACGAGTGAAGCCTAGTACTTCACTCCGTGCACCATTGCAGCCTCTACCTGTTCCGGCAGAGTGCTGGGAGTCCGTATCAATGGACTTCGTCTTTGGGTTTCCCAAAGACGCTCACGGGAATAATGGTATTCTCGTGTTTGTAGACAGGTTCAGCAAGATGGTACACCTTGTTGCTGTACCTGAGTCGATCACAGCAGAGGGCTGTGCTCGAGTGTTTATCGATACAATCTTTCGATTGCACGGTTTACCCCGTGAACTTGTGTCCGATAAGGACCCCCGGTTCACGGCTGAGTTTTGGCGTTTTGAGTTCCAAAAACTTGGAACACGGCTCACTATGTCTACTTCTGAACATCCAGAAACTGATGGTCAGACTGAACACGCCAATCACGTCCTCGAAGAGATACTTCAAGGGTACGTCCACTCGTTTACGAGTTGGAGTGAGTTTTGTCGATGGTCGAATTCGCCATCAACAACTCAGTGCATGAGCTCACAACGCATACACCGTTCTACGTGAATGGCCTTCACCATCCACGTGTCCCCACCTTAGTAGAGGGTGACTCTAATTCAAGGGGGGGGGAGGAACTCGCTCGAGCGAGAACCAATCTGGCTCTTGCTCATCACGCGACGACGTTATGGTCGACGCGAAAGTAACCGAAGTCGTACCATTCGACTTCGGTGAAGAGGAAGAAAGTACGAGCGACGACGCTCTTACTGATAACGATGCTGATATCTTCATCATCGTTCGAGGTATCACAAATGAGAACACTAATGTTTGCGCTAAATTAGTAACTGATATATCTGCAGTGCATTCATGAATGCACTGCAGCCAAAAGCAACGAGTCAGCTGAGGATTTCCTGCTGACTCGTGAAGCGGTAGTCCTTTCGTGCAAGACTCCATCGCAGAAGCGGTAGAAAAGCAAAAACGAAACGCAGACAATAATGGAAAGGCAAATGCTCAGCCATTTATTGAAGGTGATTTAGTTTTACTGTCAACAGTAAACCTACCTAAACATGTAGTGACTAACGTGGACAGAAATATATGGTTGCCCAAGTACATCGGCCCGTTTCGTGTATTGCGCCGCCTAGGCAACGCATACACGATCGAGTTGCCACGCAGGATGCGTACACATCCTACGTTTTATGTTTTACGTGGGACGTCTTCGTCCGTAAGTTCAGTACGCGGCTTCTTCGAACGACGAAGATAGCCATTATTCTCAAGAACTCCCTTCAGATTCTTGTTGTCACGAACCAGATTCGATATCTGGTCTTGTAGAGATGAGATCGTCCCATACTATTGGACGATATCCTGACGAGCTGTCGCCAGCTCGTTACTTTGAGAATGAAGACGCCATTCATTCTTAGAAAGTGCGACAGCACTATCTGCCCGAGACTTCTCATGTTCAAACCCAAACTGTGGCACAATGTCTTCTAAGCAGCGACGCTTATCCTGTTCATGATCAATACACAACGTGGCTCGCTATTTACACGGGCAATCCCGTCTAACTCAGCAGACAAGTCCGATGAAAAAATCGTACAGGGTTTTCCCTCCACCACCGCATCCGCTGGTGGACTCCCATGGTGGGAAGTGCTTCCTCGTGGAACGCTTTCTAAATCACCGCGAGGTGAAGGGACGTCGGACAAGTTATCTCGTCCGGTGGCGTGGCTATCCACCTTCGACGGATAGCTGGGAACCTCGGGCCCAACTGATGGTCGACGTCCCGGCCTTGTCGAACAATACGGCAAGGGACACCCGATGGTGAAGAAGGAACATCGTAAAACGAGCGCCCAGCGCGCTCGTAAAGGGATTGCAAAGTAGCAATCCCTTCACGCATCTCAGAAGAGATGCAAGCTCTCCACCAGGGCTCAGTAAGGAGGTACGCCTCCTTAGGCGCTCTTAATGAGGTTCTCAGGTACCCCGGGCATGGGTAGCCCCGAGAGAGGCATAACAGGCCTGCCTCTCTAGATAACCGGTGCAAAAGATAGCATGCACCGAACGTGCTTCGTTTCTCAAACTTATTGCGGCTAGCATAGAGTCTTTGAAACCAAGCCTCTTTCCCAACGTTTAAGACGTTAGTGATAACGCGTTCTAAGATTTGAGGAACGCGTCAGCCTCACGCTTCTTGTGTGGGCCATTCCATCGATGTTCAAGAAACACATCGATGTAATAGTCGTTCTCAGTGCGAAGGTTCTACGCACTGGCGTCAAGGCCGTGAAGCTTTGACGCATCAAACAACGGTATGGGAAACCGTTCGTCGGTCTTTCCAGACCAACGATCAAGCAGATGCTTAGGTAGCATCCAGGGCTTGCGATCAGGAGCAAGACGCAATACGTTGCGGTCTAAAGCCTCCTGCGTGGTGTCAACAGAATTATCGAAACCACGTACATTAGTGTCAACAGAAGTACCGACACCACGTGCATTAGTGTCAACAGAGTACTGACATCACCCTTATCGTCCCCACCCGAGTCACTATCCTTCGACTCGTTTGGCGAGTCGTCTGATTCATCAGACAACCCCAACATTACACGGTACATTGATTCACTCAATGTACCACGATCCCTCTTCATAAGATTCGACGACGAGGTATCACCCCGGGGAGAGCCCGGGAGTGGCACAAGTGGCTTTAAGTCGGATGCGTCATCCGACTCACCAGAGTCAACTCTGGGTCAACATCTTCACGTAGCGAAGCGCCACGTGAACCTGCAACAGGCGTTGCAGGCTGATGTTGACTTCCAGCAGACACATTAGTGTCTGTTGGCTGAGACTGTGAAGCCTCAGTAGCGGCTGCACACAGTCGTTCAGCCGAGCTCTTAGCTGCCTTAGCAGCGACGTGCATTGACTTGGTCATATCGTGAAAATTGTTGGAATAAAAGAAAAACCAACAAGTGCTCCTTTCCATATAGTTTGAGGGGGGGGGGGGTGATGTAATGGGGTGAGTCCGTTACATAATATTGACACTTATATGAAGTGTCAATAAAAATATTATTATAACTAATAATATTTTGACAGTATTATCTTTTCTTATAATATTGTCCCTAAATCTCCTTGAAGTTGGAAATGCCCTCTCATTGGTTGATATGGGCCATCATATCAACCAACGCGCTGACCAATGACCGATGGACGCGCGAAATGAGTGGAGGGCAAGTCGTCAACATACATAGTTGTAGTTTAATATAGTTAACATAGGTTATAACAGATTAGTATTATATAGTTAATTAACTAGTCCTCGTTTCCTCTACTTCTAAGCGTTTGTTTAGAAGTAAAGCTTCCTCTGCCTCTTGTGTAAGAGAGGTAATTGAGGCACCTGCTTTCACTGTCATCAGTAAAGGTAGACTATACTGTTATCAGTATAGTCGGAGGGTGCTCCATTACAAAAAAGCACTGAAGGTTTCGTTTCCATGCTTGCAGGTGGAGCTACAATGTAAGCGATTGAAGAGCATGAATTGTGTCCAAGTTTTCTGGTTGAGGTGCAAAATGGGATGGACAGTCAGAGTGCTTAAGTGATGGCGCCCTTAAGCACTCTTAACTTCAAATTCAACCAATTTACATCGTACGAGACATATCGATTTACACTGGCCCTTTGTTCATGAGCAGGTGTAATTATTGAAGGTGTATTCTTGAAAAGAAGCTGAGGTGGGTTGGGCTCATATACCGTTGTGAAACCACTTTGCCAGGATGGTCACGACTAATTGACTAATGTGTCAATGCAGAACCCAAATCTTCCCCTCAATTGACACTGTTTATTGTTTGCACTTCATCTTTGTATTCTCCTGATTGGATACTTTTTAGCCATTCTTTTAGCGATACAACCTCATTTGTGCACGCGGCGGGGGTCGAACTCGTGTCAGTTGGGCTCATAATATGCTGTCAACGGAATGGCAGGTGACGTATATGGGAAGGTTTGCCTTGAGGATCTCCCATCGTCACACGCTCTGTTAGAGATGAACAAAATGTCTGTGGATGAGTTCCATCAAGCCTTGGAGGCTGGTGATCGATTTGATATGGTGGTCATCCAACCATCCCTTGAGCTGAACTCATCCTCACTTATAAATTAGGCATTCCTTGGAGATACAAAGGCGGCACTTAGTGAACGTAGTGAATCATCCATCTTTAAGAGTCCTTCGGATCCCTACTATCCTTTAGTCCAGGAACTTCAGGAAAAAGTGTGCCATGATCCACCGTCTCCTGATTAGGGGTCACGTCATGAATTCAACTTGGTTACAAATTTGTCCTCCAGGCAATCAAATAACTTGTTCAGTTGAACACACAAGCTTCTGCTTTTTTATGCGTGTGCGTCCCAGTAGGTGAAATTGTAAATGTCTGGCACTTTGCCAGTGGTAGGGAAAAAAGAAACTAAATGAACTTTAGAGCTTATGATCGTCTGTTATTTCGTTCATCCGTTACCAAAGATCGCTTATGTAAACTCATGTGTGCTCCGTTCGTTACTAGGAAAGTACCTCTTGAACATCACCAGTCACGCCCTTTTACCTCATCAGTCGCGCCTCTTCAACCAGTCGCGCTCTTTCAACAGATATTACCTACAGGGACGCACACGCATTAAAAGCGCATTCTGTACAGTCTATTATATACTCAAGATCGTTCTCGCCGCATACAACGTTTCTGCTGGTCGCGGACGAGCGTCTCAAGTCCAATTATAGCGAGACGTACATGAATGGCATTTCTCGCGATGCTATCACGCTTAAACGAATGCGAAGCAACGCTAGTAATCAGCGGTAGTATGTAAATATTATTCATGCGTAATAACTGTTATCTAGGCATGGTATACAGATACTTCAAGGATCTGATTGTTTGAACGGTGGTTGCTGTTGATATGGGTCCTCGACAGGGTGACATTCTACTGTACAAGATGTTGCAAGTGATTGTAAAGGGCTAGGTGTTGCCCGTAAAGGAGGATGAGATTATTAATGTTAAGCTTTGAATTCATCGGTCTATTCATTCAACCTTATTGCGTAGCTTTAATTTTCGATTATCCTTCAACACTCATAAAGAGCAGTCAATAAGTGCACACTGCCTTTCTTCTTCTGAACCCTTATCTTTCCGACATGTCAATGACGGTTTCGATTTACGCCTCTACAATCGCAATTGGAGTGAACAACTTGTCGTCCATCTCGTGCTTGTATGATACCTTGGAGACGCTTCCATAGCCATTTGCGGCGGCTTTCATATGCATATGTTCTTTCGTGATCTTCCGCACGGTAAATTACTTGTTTTTCTGATGCTCCATGTGTAAGTGCTGACATGTACAAATCTGCGATGAAACTGTGCAGCCTAATAACATATGAGGCTTGTTCTTTTACGCACTTTGTGCGTTTAGTTCTTAGACCGTAAGCTTTTATCTTAGCTCTTGCACGTAGTGCGTGATATTCTCTGAACCTAAAGCTTCCTAAGCTTGTTAAACGTACACTCGTTGACTCTGTAGGTTTGTCCCAATCCCTTAGAACGGGTAAACTTCGTAGTCGTTGTATTAGATCCTTAAAGCTAAGTGGCTTTAAGACTTAATCTTCGATTGTTTCTTACCGACTAGAAGGCTTTACTCAAAAACCGTCTATAATCTTAGTTCATAAGTGTAATAGGGCACCCTCCGACTATACTGATAACAGTATAGTCTACCTTTACTGATGACAGTGAAAGCAGGTGCCTCAAAATCTTTCTTACACGAGAGGCGAGGAAACTTAACTTTTAAACGACACGCTTAAAAGTAGAGAAAAAGAGAGCTGTATTTTATCTAGTTAATTAACTATATAATACTAATCTGTTATAACCTATGTTAACTATAGTAAACTACAACTTTGTATGTTGACGACTTGCCCTCCACTCATTGCGCGCGTCCATCGGTCATTGGTCAGTGCGTTGGTTGATATGATGGCCCATATCAACCAATGAGAGGGCATTTCCAACTTCAAGGAGATTTAGGGACAATGTTATAAGAAAAGATAATACTGTCAAATATTATTAGTTATAATAATATTTTTATTGACACTTCATATAAGTGTCAATATTATGTAACGGACTCACCCCATTACATCACCCCCCCCTCAACCAACAGTCATATGAGTGACTATTTAGTGACTATGGGAAAGGAGCACTTGTTGGTTTTTCTTTTATTCCAACAATTTTCACGATATGACCAAGTCAATGCACGTCGCTGCTAAGGCAGCTAATAGCTCGGCTGAACGACTGTGTGCAGCTGCTACTGAGGCTTCACAGTCTCAGCCAACAGACACTAATGTGTCTGCTGGAAGTCAACATCAGCCTGCAACGCCTGTTGCAGGTTCACGTGGCGCTTCGCTACGTGAAGATGTTGACCCAGAGTTAGTTGTTGCCGACTCTGGTGAGTCGGATGACGCATCCGACTTAAAGCCACTTGTGCCACTCCCGGGCTCTCCCCGGGGTGATACCTCGTCGTCGAATCTTATGAAGAGGGATCGTGGTACATTGAGTGAATCAATGTACCGTGTAATGTTGGGGTTGTCTGATGAATCAGACGACTCGCCAAACGAGTCGAAGGATAGTGACTCGGGTGGGGACGATAAGGGTGATGTCAGTACTCTGTTGACACTAATGCACGTGGTGTCGGTACTTCTGTTGACACTAATGTACGTGGTTTCGATAATTCTGTTGACACCACGCAGGAGGCTTTAGACCGCAACGTATTGCGTCTTGCTCCTGATCGCAAGCCCTGGATGCTACCTAAGCATCTGCTTGATCGTTGGTCTGGAAAGACCGACGAACGGTTTCCCATACCGTTGTTTGATGCGTCAAAGCTTCACGGCCTTGACGCCAGTGCGTAGAACCTTCGCACTGAGAACGACTATTACATCGATGTGTTTCTTGAACATCGATGGAATGGCCCACACAAGAAGCGTGAGGCTGACGCGTTCCTCAAATCTTAGAACGCGTTATTACTAACGTCTTAAACGTTGGGAAAGAGGCTTGGTTTCAAAGACTTTATGCTAGCCGCAATAAGTTTGAGAAACGAAGCACGTTCGGTGCATGCTATCTTTTGCACCGGTTATCTAGAGAGGCAGGCCTGTTATGCCTCTCTCGGGGATACCCATGCCCGGGGTACCTGAGAACCTCATTAAGAGCGCCTAAGGAGGCGTACCTCCTTACTGAGCCCTGGTGGAGAGCTTGCATCTCTTCTGAGATGCGTGAAGGGATTGCTACTTTGCAATACCTTTACGAGCGCGCTGGGCGCTCGTTTTACGATGTCCCTTCTTCACCATCGGGTGTCCCTTGCCGTATTGTTCGACAAGGCCGGGACGTCGACCATCAGTTGGGCCCGAGGTTCCCAGCTATCCGTCGAAGGTGGATAGCCACGCCACCGGACGAGATAACTTGTCCGACGTCCCTTCACCTCGCGGTGATTTAGAAAGCGTTCCACGAGGAAGCACTTCCCACCATGGGAGTCCACCAGCGGATGCGGTGGTGGAGGGAAAACCCTGTACGATTTTTTCATCGGACTTGTCTGCTGAGTTAGACGGGATTGCCCGTGTAAATAGCGAGCCACGTTGTGTATTGATCATGAACGGGATAAGCGTCGCTGCTTAGAAGACATTGTGCCACAGTTTGGGTTTGACCATGAGAAGTCTCGGGCAGATAATGCTGTCGCACTTTCTAAGAATGAATGGCGTCTTCATTCTCAAAGTAACGAGCTGGCGACAGCTCGTCAGGATATCGTCCAATAGTATGGGACGATCTCATCTCTAAAAGACCAGATATCGAATCTGGTTCGTGACAACAAGAATCTGAAGGGATTTCTTGAGAATAATGGCTATCTTCGTCGTTCGAAGAAGCCGCGTACTGAACTTACGGACGAAGACGTCCCACGTAAAACATAAAACGTAGGATGTGTACGCATCCTGCGTGGCAACTCGATCGTGTATGCGTTGCCTAGGCGGCGCAATACACGAAACGGGCCGATGTACTTGGGCAACCATATATTTCTGTCCACGTTAGTCACTACATGTTTAGGTAGGTTTACTGTTGACAGTAAAACTAAATCACCTTCAATAAATGGCTGAGCATTTGCCTTTCCATTATTGTCTGCGTTTCGTTTTTGCTTTTCTACCGCTTCTGCGATGGAGTCTTGCACGAAAGGACTACCGCTTCACGAGTCAGCAGGAAATCCTCAGCTGACTCGTTGCTTTTGGCTGCAGTGCATTGTGAATGCACTGCAGATATATCAGTTACTAATTTAGCGCAAACATTAGTGTTCTCATTTGTGATACCTCGAACGATGATGAAGATATCAGCATCGTTATCAGTAAGAGCGTCGTCGCTCGTACTTTCTTCCTCTTCACCGAAGTCGAATGGTACGACTTCGGTTACTTTCGCGTCGACCATAACGTCGTCGCGTGATGAGCAAGAGCCAGATTGGTTCTCGCTCGAGCGAGTTCCTCCCCCCCCCTTGAATTAGAGTCACCCTCTACTAAGGTGGGGACACGTGGATGGTGAAGGCCATTCACGTAGAACGGTGTATGCGTTGTGGGCGCATGCACTGAGTTGTTGATGGCGAATTCGACCATCGACAAAAACTCACTCCAACTCGTAAACGAGTGGACGTACCCTTGAAGTATCTCTTCGAGGACGCGATTGGCGTGTTCAGTCTGACCATCAGTTTCTGGATGTTCAGAAGTAGACATAGTGAGCCGTGTTCCAAGCGTTTGGAACACGGAACGCCAAAACTCAGCCGTGAACCGGGGGTCCCTATCGGACACAAGTTCACGGGGTAAACCGTGCAATCGAAAGATTGTATCGATGAACACTCGAGCACAGCCCTCTGCTGTGATCGACTCTGGTACAGTCACAAGTTGTACCATCTTGCTGAACCTGTCTACAAACACTAGAATACCATTGTTCCCGTGAGCGTCTTTGGGAAACCCAAAGACGAAGTCCATTGATACGGACTCCCAGCACTCTGCCGGAACAGGTAGAGGCTGCAATGGTGCACGAAGTGAAGTACTAGGCTTCACTCGTTGACATACCTCGCAAGCACGCACCTACTTGCGCACAAACTATTACTGGCGTGGCCAGTAAATGTCACGACTGACCGTGAGGTACGTTTTCTCACGGCCGCGATGCCCACTTATTGGTGCATCGTGACATTCAAACATGATCCGTAACCTGAGATCATGTTTTGGCGGTACAACGACACGAGGCGTGTCGTTGTTGACGGCTGTGTAGTACAGTAATCCGTCCCGCTGGGTGTATCGATCGAGAGAAGATCGATACATGGCAGGCAAGCGCTTCTTAGCTTGCTTAAATGGGTCCTTGAGGTACTACTTCAGGCGTACAAGATCATTATCTTGTGCGCATGCCATTCTAATGTCGTCGAGTAAACTCGACGACAAGACGCTGGTACTCAGCGTCGCGACAGTGATGTTCACATCACTGTCGGGGTTCACTGTAGGCTCTAGGTCAGGCCGACGTGAAATATCATCGGCGACAACATTAAGTCGTCCTGGTTTAACCTCCACGGAGAAGTTGTATCCGCGAAGAACGACAACCATCTCGCCATCGTTGCGAGAGGTGTGGACTGTTTGCAGCCGTGCGTACTGACGCATGTTCTGTATACACTATGAACGGTCTATCTCCTAAGAGATAGACGAGAACTTATCCAGTGCATACTTTATGGCAAGGAGTTCCTTGCCATACACCAGGTAGTTGCGCTCAGCCGGTTGCAGCTGAGCGATCTATAACAGACGACACGCTCTGCGCCGTCTGTATTGTATTGCATCAGTGCGCAGCCGATTGCAAAATCGCTGGCGTCACAGACCACATGAAATGGTCTGTCTTGATCTGCAATCGCCAATACTGGCGATTGCATCAAGCTTTGCTTGATACGTTCAAAGGAACGCTGACAATGAGCGTTTCAATACCACTTTACAATTTTTTTGAGTAAACAAAAAAATTTACGGTCATTTCGGCGTAGTTGCGCGAGTACTTGTGCAAGTACGCCGCTAGCCCAAGGAAATTCCTTAGTCTCTTGACATCAACTGGCACTGGCCAGTCGGTGATCGCCTTGATCTTCTCTGGATCAGGGCGTACGCCGTTCTTTCCGACGATGCACCCAAGAAGTGGTATTTCGCTAGCTGCGAATATACACTTCTTGAGGTTGGCGTACAACTTATGCTCTCGCATAAGTGTAAGAACCTTACGGACGTGGAGTCTATGGACTTCCACGTCTGTTTTCCCGTCCATAGCCCGACTATGGACGAGCACATCATCGAAGTAACTCGGTGCTAATTCGCGCACCGGTCTCAATAGATGTGAAACACATCTATTGAATGTGGCTGGTGCATTACTAAGCCCTTGCGGCATCACCAACCATTCCCAGAGTATACCACTGGGAGTGCTCACTGCTGTGTACGGGATGTCCCGTTCACGCATTAGGATCTGATAGAAACCATCCATTAGATCCATGGACGAAAGGATGGTACTCTTAGACATACCATCTATGATTACGTCCTTTCTCGGTATCGGCGTTCGCGCCGGTATCGTTGCAGCGTTCAGCTTATTGAATGCGTGCACTATCCGCCACCCTCCTGTGGCCTTGCGCACACAGAAGGTCGGAGAGCTGTGAGGTGAAGTTGACTCCCTCACATGGCCCGCTGCTAGGCGATCGGCAAAGAACTTGTCGATCGCCTCGACCTGTTCCCGAGGCAGTGGCCACTGCTTCATGACACAATATTTTGTGCCAGGGACAAGGTCGATCTCGTGTCGAGTACCTTTATCCTTAGGTAACTCGCACGGAACGGATTCAGGGAATACATCCTTAAATTCGACCAAATCCTTATACATAGGATTTGACTTCAGCGACTCCCAGGATTGCGATGTAGATCTCTCAATCCGAGTCTTTTTATCAAGGAAACTTTCTTCCATTGACGAGCTGCTGAGAACCCGTTCGTTCTCGGCAAATACTGTTGCTGACCGAATGTCAGTCATGTACTCGTCCTCTGCGACGAGCACACAGATCTGCTTGACTTTGCCACTACGCAGATCACGCAAGAACCTTTTAGGTTCTAGCGTAGGCAACTGAGTTATCTCCGAAGTTAACTTCGGAGGCGCGATCAGATCAAGCGTATAAGCGCCGACGTTTGATCCGTCATTAACCAAGACGTTTAACGTCTCAATTTCCTCCTGGGGACTTATTCCCTCAGTGATCATTTCCTGGGGACTTATTCCCGCAGGCTCGATGGAACCTGTTCCATCGACTTCCTCTAGCTGTGGTGGCGCAACCACAGCGAGATCCTCTACGATCAACTCTCCAGTTGATCTAGAATTACCGTGTTGCCTCTTCTGGGCAACCGGTTTACGCTTCGGTGAATGCTGCCCTCTAGGCGAGCATTCATGTCCCGGTCCACTCGACTTATTCGAGTGGTGGACCTTCGGCGCTGCCTGTGCTTGTGCACAGCCGCCGGCAGCTTGCTCCACAGCGTGACTGTCTGTCACGCTGAGTTCTTGTGCAGTCGTTATTACGACTGCACAAGAACTCAGTGGGTCTTAACAGGGGACCATCTGTCAGACCCTTGATGAACACAGTAACCTGCGTGTGTTCATCGATTGGGTTCAGTACGATACAACTAACGAAGTATCGTACGTGTTGGGCGTAAGCGTGTATGTCACGCTTACCCTTTTTCAAATCCAGGAGCTCAGCCCGAGCCTTGAATTCGGCGCGAGGCGGTTCAAACGTGTGTTTGAGCCGCGCCTGAATACATCATACGTTGGGAAAACGTATAGGTCGTGCAGTTTGAGCCCTAAGGCCTAAGCTTTGGCACGTCCTGCCAAGTTCGACATGGCGAACTTGACCTTCATCGCATCGTCATCGATGCGACGAGCCTCAATGGCATCGTCGAGTTCAACGAACCATCTTAACAAGGAGTCGCTTTCAACTGCCTTGTACTTGGAGACATCAATCTTCAAGGCCTCGGGTCGACGTTTATGCGTCGACCAGGCACCAGTAGCACTAGCCTCTGTTATCTCCACAGTCTAAACGGTTGAGCACTTTGCTGCTCAACAAGTCTGCTTGCTGAGCGCCTTGTTCTCTTAACAGGTCAACCTGTTGAGAACCTTGCTCTTGCAGCAAGGTGAGCTTCTTTACAACTTCGTCAAGCTCATGTTGTATGAAATTGGCGATGGTCGCATGTTGGTCGTCTCCGCTATGAGAGAGCAACATGGCAACAACGAAAGGGTTGTCGATGGTTTCATAAATACGCTGAACTACACTCCATTCGAGATCACTCAAATGGCGAATATCATCACGCCTTGCGTGATGACGTTCTTCATCCGCTGTTTTCATATCGGATGGTGCGATGGTCGCTGAACGGACCAACAAGTGCTGCCAGGTGTAATGGGGCACCCTACGACTATGCTGGTAACAGTATAGTCTACCTTCACTGATGACAGTGAAAGAAGGTGCCTCAATTACTTCACGTTCACGTGAGCAGAGGAAGTCAATAAACTAAACAAACGCCTAGTTGAGAAGGTGTAATGGGGCATCCTATTACATGAGTAATTATAGGAATAATATAGAATTACATAAGTGAGCATAGGGCAGTATCCGATTAGTGGATACTGCGCGTCATTTTATTATTGGTTTATTATTGGGGTGCCAGACCCAATAATTAGCCAACAATAAATTGACTTCCATATTGAGTGGTTTCCATGAGCTAGGGATCATATTCGCACTTACTGAGAATTAAAACTAAAACAAAAATAAAACAGAGTTATATTTACGAGTTAATTAAGAGCGCTTCCTCAACGCCCTTTTAGTGTAAGACGGTAACAGGTACTTGGCCCGATACACTTGGTAGCACTTCGTATTCCTTCCTTTAAATGACCAAATTCGAGATGAACATGGACGAGTCTTCGGTGGCTCCAGCGGCTCGCTGGAGCATTCTAATTTTCCACATCTCACCTCGGTTAAGTGGCAGGCACTACGCAGCGACGTCACAATGGTGTCTGGTGAAACTATTATGACGTCGCTGCTGAGCGCAGCAACGCCCGATGATCAACATGCCGCCATCCAAGACTTTATGGTGCGCGAACTCGTCGAAGCGAATCGGCGAGTATTGACTCCCTCGCGCACTTCGCACCATGACGCTATCAAGATGGAGACGTCAACGTACTCCGGTGATGGTCCGGATCGTCTCCCCCCCCCAATCGCTGGTTTCGCGAGATGGATATTGCAATAGCGTCAAGATTAATTGACGCTCCGATGGCCAAGGTAAATTTTCTGCTGTCTCGCCTTGTTGGCAAAGCCAAGGAATGGGCTCTCGGAAAGCTCGTCGTAGATGAGTCGGCGTTCCCCACGCTGGACGATATCCAGCGTGACTTACGACTGGATTTCGAGCCTCCTTAAGATGAATATCGCTTGCTTGCAGATTTCTTCTCACTCCGACAGAGCAAGATGTCAATGCGTGACTACGTGCAGAAGACACGCCATCTTGCTTCGTGCATTATCACGAAGACAATTAACATGGCTTCACAATTCCATGTCTTTATTTTTGGTATGCAAGAGGGCATGACGCGTTACTGCCTCACACGTGCTGAGCCAAGTCCCCCGAGGAGGCATTTGCCCTCGCGCTTCGTGAGGATTACACTGTCGCGTCGTCGTACCTGCACGCAGCGTCACAACATCCCCGGACGTCTGGCCCAGAGTCAATGGAAATTGATGCAATTGAGTCCTGTCGCAGTCGCGGCAAATCATTAAACCGCGACATTCGCAATCCTAACACGATGAAGTGTTTTCGCTGTAGTAAAACAGGCCATCGTGCGGCTGTCTGTCGTGCACCTGCGCCGGTGACGATGAACACAGCTGTCTCACGAGGAGACGCTGTGTCGTCGGTGGTCCCGCCAAAAAACGAGCGGTTCCAGTAGGCGTGGGGCGCCCTACTGGCAGAAATATAGCACCAAGTACTCAGGTGACAGCTCGGGCTCCCAGCACCAAAGTGATTCATACCCACTTCAATGCCACCACCATGCGCGATGATTTGAGACTGATTATCATCAGTCTCATCGTCGCTGGAGTGAAGCGACCACTTCGAGCGTTGTTGGATTCTGGCGCTTCCAACAACCTCTTTCGTGCATCCTGTTTGTCCCTTCTCCCGTCGACTGTCACGGTTCGAGAAGGTCCAGGTGACATCGTTGTCAAACTTGCCGATGGTCAACCAAAACGTGTCCCGCGTAAAACAGTGGTTTTACGGTACACTTTCGACGGTTTCCAGAGCAACGACGAATTTTTGGTGTACGAGATGAACTATGCACTTGATTGCATACTTGGGATACCGTGGCTGTCACGGTATCAGCCGAAGATAGATGGCTATCTCGGTCCGTCAAAAGACGAAGCGGTTATGACGTCAGTGAAGTGCTTACTCATTTGTTGGTCGCTTCATCCGATTGGCCTCACTCCAGGGTCGTGAACGAACTCGCCACGACTATTAGTCAACACAGAGAGAGCGATGGCCCTCTGTTCGCAGTATATTCCGTTACACTGACGGAGCCACAGATGGAAGCGGTCGAACAGCGGTTCCCGCATACACAGACATCGGTCGAACAGGGGTTCCTGATTCACATCGAGGCTGTCGAACAGCGGTTCCCGCATACACAGACATCGGTCGAACAGGGGTTCCTGATTCACATCGAGGCTGTCGATCAGCGGTTCCCTCACACACAGACATCGGTCGAACAGGGGTTCCCGATTCTCAACGAGGCGGTCGAGCAGGGGCTCCCGCATACAAGTACATCGGACGATCAGAGGCTCCCGATCAATTTTGAGGCGGTCAAGCAGGGGCTCCCGCGTACAAGTACATCGGACGAGCAGAGGCTCCCGATAAATATCGAGGCGGTCGAGCAGGGGCTCCCGCAACAAAGTGAAGCGGTCGAAGACGAGCTCCCGCTTTTGATTGACGAGAATGGACGAACTATGGATCCGCAAGAGACCGACGTGGTGGAGACAGAGCTCCCACGTCTGGAGGAGGGTACATCATCCTCTTCTGATAGCGACGTGCCAGTCTCGAGAAGGGGCTCGAGACGCAAGAGAAAACGCAAGAAAGGAGCACGCCGATCGCCAAGACGACGAAATTCACGTCAAAATTCTGATGCAGATGATTCCCTAGTGGCGGAATACGTATGCGCGCTTGAATATGTGGAGGGATCCCCACATCGTGGCCGCTACATTGAGGTAGCGAGCCCACCGTGCACTGCTGCAGAGATCACATCTCTATCATACCTTGCATGGAAAGACTTTCTTCTGGCCGCAAGCCCGGCAACATCGAGCAAGTGTGCATCGTTTCGGCCACCGAAGCAGTCAGTGAAGAAGTTCTGGAGGCTTGTCCGAAGAGCGCCGAGCCTAAATCAGCGCGCGAAGAACGCTTCGTGGCACCATCTTGGGATGCTCTTCGTGCTTCGGGCAACCCTTTATACAATATCGCCCGCGAGTACGCCTATATTTTTTCGGAGAAAATTCCAGCTAAGATTTCGGCGGATCGTGGTGTGCGGCACGAGATAGATCTCGTGCCAGGATCGAAATATTGCGTGACACGGCAGTGGCCGTTACCGCGCGACCAAGTCATCGCTATTGATGAATTTTTCGAGGGTCGCCGCAAGGCTGGCCAGGTCCGCGAAAGTATCTCGCCAAATTCGAGTCCGACTTTCTGTGTGAAGAAATCCACCGGCGGTTGGCGCATTGTGCACGCCTTCAACAAGCTGAACGACGCCACGATCCCGGCTTAAACGCCTATCCCTCGAAAAGACATGGTATTGAATACCATGTCCGGGAGCTAGATCTACAGCGCCATAGATCTGACAGACGGTTTCGATCAGATCCTCATGAGGGACAGTGAAATTCCGTTCACTGCGGTCAGCACCCCAAGCGGGATTATTTGGGAGTGGTTAGTCATGCCGCAAGGCTTTAAGAACGCTCCAGCTACGTTCAATAGGATGGTGACACAAGTACTTTGTCCACTTCGCGATTTTGCAACAAGCTGCTTTGACGACATTTTTGTTCACAGCCGCGCTGAGCAAAAGCTCAGCACTACGGAGGTACTTGAAGCAGGTGTTTCAAGTTATGCGCGAAAATAAATTGTATGCGAATTTGAAAGAAATGTGTCTCCTGCGCTCCCGAGATTTTAGTACTCGGTTGCTACGTCAGCAAGGAAGGTGTCCGCGCTGATCCTGAGAAGATTTCATCTATCTGTTCCTGGCCAACGCCCAGGAACCAACTGAATTACATCAATGGCCTGGCAAATTACTTACATAAGTATACGAAGAACTATGCTGAGCTAATTCAGCCATTATTTACTTTGCTCAAGAAAGACGCAGTATGATTATGGAAGGCAGAACATCAATCTGCCTTCGACTCCGTAACGAAGATCTTGTCCGAGGCACCAGTGCTGATGCTACCAGATTACTCCAAGCCATTCCACGTCGTATATGACGCGAGCAATTTAGTTATAGAATGTGCCCTCATGCAATTTAATGACGAGGATCGAGAGCGCGTCATGAGTTTTCAATCACGACAGATGAAACCTGCCGAGAAAAATTATCCGGTACACGACAAGGAACTTTTGGCCATGCGTTATGCTCTAATAAAGTTAAGAGTATATTTGCTCGGCGAAAAGATGTTTTCTATCTACACAGATCACGCATCATTGCGTACCGCCGTCAAGATTCCTCACTTGTCCCAGCGTATGGCACGGTGGTTGTCATTTTTTGCCGAGTTTAGTTTTGTGGTGCATTACAAGCCTGGCAAGAATAACATTCTCGCTGACGCGCTTTCTCGTCGTCCTGATTTCGATCCTCGGTGCGATATGGGTAGTATGTTGATGAATAAGAAGATATATGTGCGTGCTGTATTGAGCTGGGGCTCAATGCGATGATTTCGACCCCCGTGCTTTCGATCCGAACTCAGATCGCTGAAGTCTACGCGAATGAATCCTTCTATGCAGGAATCATCAACTATCTTAGGGACCCGAGCAAAAAATTACTCGCGCAGTTGACAAACTAGTACGCGACAACATCAAGCGTTACTCGCTTGACAGACCGTTGCTGACGTACACGATGGATGTCCTTGATTCACCGCGTGCCGTAATCCCTGCTGATGACAACCTTCGAGCACGATTGGATCATGAGTTTCACGACAGCCCAGCTTGCGAATACCTGGGTCGCGAAAAGACGTTTGCGGCTATTTCTCGCGTATTTTTCTGGCCGAGAATGTATAAGTACATCCAGAAATGGGTGCTCTACTGTGAAACGTGTCAGCGTGTGAAGCCCGCGCCGTCTTCACAAGCCCCATGGCGTCCGCTTCCGATTGAGACAAAACCCTGGCGCTCAGTCAGCATGAATTTTATCTTTGGACTTCCACCGGATGAACAGAAACGCACGGGCGTATTGGTTTTAGTGGATCTAGTGGATTCAGCAAAATGGTGCATTTTGCTCCGGTCTCCGCCAACATTACGGCGGAGACGACAGCGAAGATCTTCATTGATCTTATCTTTAGGCATCACGGCTTGCCAGAATCTATTGTTTCAGACCGTGACCCGCGTTTCACTTCGGCTTTCTGGGCCGAATTATTCCAGCTATTAGGCACGCGGTTGCTTATGTCTACGGCGGCCCATCCAGACACGCGTTTTGTGCGTGATGCATTACAAGAGGCAGTCGACAAGCAAAAGGAGAATGCAGACAGAAGAGGACGAAAGAATATGTTGATATATCGAGAAGGCGACAGAGTATTGTTATCAACAAGTGAATTACCGAACACCTCAGTTACAAATTTGGGCGCTAATAAGTTAGCGCCAAGATATATTGGCCCATTTCGGGTTGTTAAGGTGCATGGTGACGCTTATACGCTAGACATACATACATCTCTGCGTTTGCACCCGACGTTCTATGTCAGGCGCCTCAAGGCTTACCTACCGGCGGATCTCTCTTCGAATCTTCCCCGCTCTTCTGTGCCGGCTCAAAATCCGACATCCCTTGACGACGACGTTGACGACGACTGGGACCAAGTCCTGCCCGAACGCGTGCAGACTTGACCTGCTGGGGCCCTCCGAACGCAGTCTTCTCAAGTTGTCGTAGGCGCTCAACCAGTACCAGCTGCTCACGTCGAGTCCGCTCAGCAGCCTCAGTCGCAGCATCCGCACGATCTTGATCTCTCTCAACCATCTCGCGAGCATCAAGTAGGGTATTCTTCGATTCCTCGGCTTCAGCGCGAAGTAGGCGCAGCTCATCATTCGACTGTACAGGTGCTCGATTGCGAGAATCGGCGCTCATCGCCATAGGTCTTCCGTCGTGATGCTCCTCCTCCCTTAATTGATGCATCGGGTGCGAGACGCTGGATTGTCGTTCGAATTGTCGATCACGAGGTTCACAAGCCCCAGGCGCCGAGTAATATCTCGGCGTCCATGAAGAACCATGTAGAGAAACATTACAGGGTTCGCTGGTTGGGATATTTCCCGGCGGATGATAAATGGAAGCCATCGAGTACGCTGTCCCAAGATGTACCAGACGTGGTCGAGGATTATAAGTCGCGTAGGAAGACGGCGATTGCGAGTGATGCTGCCGATTCCATCCCCAATCTCGCGATCCGTGATGCTCGCGAGCAACAGACCTTTGACGACGAGTTCCCGAGCGATTCCGAGATTTATAATGAGGCTCGAGAAAACTTGGATTACTTTTGCGACTGTGTGGGATGCCGTAGCAAATCGAATTTGGCGCACGTGTGGATTGAACCAGCGACATCACGATCAAGAATATAGTGGTAAACCACTGCACCAACAAAATAATAGCGAATGAAGAGTTTCGTTATGATTTCTCGCAATTCTGGATGATTAGCGCCGATATAACGATATAGCGTCCAAGGGATCAAGTGTGCGTCCGTGACTTGCGGTGTCTGCTCCCTGCAGATCGTACGGTTGATGTCGTCAGATATATTCTGTGCGCGCGGCCAGGGTCATGCTGCTCAGTTGTGTGTCACTGAGCAGGTTCGAGGTTGTATCGCTGCATTTTGGGTGAAAAGAATCCTTTATATGCTATGTGCTTAAGTTGTAGTAAGCACAACTTAAAGAGGGGGGGGGTGATATAATGGGGAAAGCTATTACATGAGTAGTTATAGAAATAATATATAATTTAATAAGTAGGCATAGGGCAGTATCCGATTAGCGGATACTGCGCGTCATTTTATTATTGGTTTATTATTGGGGTGCCAGACCCAATAATTAGCCAACAATAAATTGACTTCCATATTGAGTGGTTCCCATGAGCTAGGGAACATATTCGCACTTACTGAGAATTAAAACTAAAACAAAAATAAAACAGAGTTATATTTACGAGTTAATTAAAAGCGCTTCATCAACGCCCTTTTAGTGTAAGACGGTAATGGGTCCTTAGCCCGTTACAGAAGTAAAAGAAAACTGTATATAATAGAGTTAACTATCTGATAAAACTCATCTGTTAAAATCTATGTCAACTATATTAAACTACAACTATGTATGTCGACAACTTGCCCTCCACTCATTGCGCGCGTCCATCGGTCATTGGTCAGCGCGTT
>CANTFK010000410.1:0-12050 GCA_947646735.1 Peronospora farinosa
TATTTAATCTATATAATAAAAGAATAGTGTCCGTCCGTTTGATCCTTTTCCGGCATTCGGATTGGCTACTTTTGCATTATTCGCTCATTTTGGATTGGCTGATTATTGCATTTTGGCTCATTTCGCAATTGCTGACTATGCATTTTTGTGTTAATAATTACATGTGCAGATCTCCATCCCCAGAGTGTCCTTATGTCGTGCTTCTATCTATAAAATCAATATACGAAACGATGGCACACTTAAATGTTCATATGCATCCTTACATATTGCAATAATAAACGCAGCTTTTTTGTAATAGTAGATGAGACACATGCTTTTGATTCGTTTTTAAAACATGGGCTCCGTGCTCAAATAATACACAACAAAGTGGCAAAAGCAAGCGTAGTGATCAGGTTGAACTGGATGCAGGTACAATAAGCAAATCGAGTCAAATGTAATGCATCATATATATTCATTTACCTGAGTCAATAGGACATTTTACATGACGGGTTTACATTCACCTTTATACCGATAACTTTACCTTATTAAACCGCATATATAGAAGTAAAGAGATGGGTACGAATATCAAACGACAGACGTCGCTTACTGTGTCCGTCAGAACGACGGGTACACATAGACCTGCGAAACGACGGGTACACATTGACCTGCGAAATGGCAGGTATACTGACACGCCGTTGGCTGGCAGAGGGACAATCTGTTATACCAACTGGCATGTCAATACATTGACCGACGTCGACAGGTACATACTGACTTTTATACCCATTGACATCATAGTCCCAATGACTTGACCCAACCAGATATTTGAAATTGAATTAATGGTTCTATATACCGAGCTTCACTAACTTTCATACTTATCAACTTACGTAAAGCAACCTGATATTCTAAGGAAAGAGATAAATTTGAATACTGGCAGCGTAAAATTTGTGCACCTATCCGTCGGAACGACGGGTCAACACCATTACTTATTTGCATTAACGTAAGCACATTTCCATCATTGTTATATTAGTTAGTAATTTTTATGAGGTCTAGCAATCTATTTTGTCGGACATCCATCTATAGAAATGGGCATCATGACAGAGATTTATATTGTAAAATCTATATAATAACTCCGTCCATTATTCTATAACAATGAACAGAAAAATTCACAAAGCGCGTGTACACATTAAGCTTCATACCCATCACTTTACAGAATCAACCGGAGATTTAAAATAATAGGAAATGGGTACGAACATTTACATGCACCATGTCCGTCGGACAACGGGTAAACACTTTAACTTTTGAAACGACAGGTATATATTGACCTGCATACTCATTACCTTTGATACTGTTTATTTACCTAAGTCAATATACGATCAGCGTCAAATTTGTGCACCTATCGGTCGAAACGACGGAAACACTCCTATATATGTATTAATAGCATAAAACCATGTCCGTCGGAACGACGGGTACACACCCTAGTCTATATAATAAAAGAATACTGTCCGTCTGTCTGTCTGTCTGTCCGTTTGATCCTTTTCCGGCATTCGGATTGGCTACTTTTGCATTATTCGCTACTTTTGGATTGGCTGATTATGCATTTTTGGCTCATAACGCATTGGCAGAGTTTGCCTTTTTGTGTTGATAATTACATGTGCGATCTCCATAACAGAGTGTCCATATGCCGTGCGTCTATCTATAAAATTGATATTCGAAACGATTGCACACATACGTGTTCATATTTGATATAAACACAGCTTATTTATAAATATAAGATAAGACACATGCTTCATAATCGTTTTAATTTATGGCCTCAATGCTTGAATAATACACTTGTTCTCATCAGGTTGTATTAAATTGCTTACAATAAGTGATGTGACCCATATGTGTTGTATTTGCATGTTGTATATATTGTTACGTGAGCAGATTTCAGTAATAGAATTTAGTTCATCCCCGGGTGTCCTTATGTCGTGCTTCTATCTATAAAATCAATATACGAAACGATGGCACACTTAAATGTTCATATGCATCCTTACATATTGCAATAATAAACGCAGCTTTTTTGTAATAGTAGATGAGACACATGCTTTTGATTCGTTTTTAAAACATGGGCTCCGTGCTCAAATAATACACAACAAAGTGGCAAAAGCAAGCGTAGTGATCAGGTTGAACTGGATGCAGGTACAATAAGCAAATCGAGTCAAATGTAATGCATCATATATATTCATTTACCTGAGTCAATAGGACATTTTACATGACGGGTTTACATTCACCTTTATACCGATAACTTTACCTTATTAAACCGCATATATAGAAGTAAAGAGATGGGTACGAATATCAAACGACAGACGTCGCTTACTGTGTCCGTCAGAACGACGGGTACACATAGACCTGCGAAACGACGGGTACACATTGACCTGCGAAATGGCAGGTATACTGACACGCCGTTGGCTGGCAGAGGGACAATCTGTTATACCAACTGGCATGTCAATACATTGACCGACGTCGACAGGTACATACTGACTTTTATACCCATTGACATCATAGTCCCAATGACTTGACCCAACCAGATATTTGAAATTGAATTAATGGTTCTATATACCGAGCTTCACTAACTTTCATACTTATCAACTTACGTAAAGCAACCTGATATTCTAAGGAAAGAGATAAATTTGAATACTGGCAGCGTAAAATTTGTGCACCTATCCGTCGGAACGACGGGTCAACACCATTACTTATTTGCATTAACGTAAGCACATTTCCATCATTGTTATATTAGTTAGTAATTTTTATGAGGTCTAGCAATCTATTTTGTCGGACATCCATCTATAGAAATGGGCATCATGACAGAGATTTATATTGTAAAATCTATATAATAACTCCGTCCATTATTCTATAACAATGAACAGAAAAATTCACAAAGCGCGTGTACACATTAAGCTTCATACCCATCACTTTACAGAATCAACCGGAGATTTAAAATAATAGGAAATGGGTACGAACATTTACATGCACCATGTCCGTCGGACAACGGGTAAACACTTTAACTTTTGAAACGACAGGTATATATTGACCTGCATACTCATTACCTTTGATACTGTTTATTTACCTAAGTCAATATACGATCAGCGTCAAATTTGTGCACCTATCGGTCGAAACGACGGAAACACTCCTATATATGTATTAATAGCATAAAACCATGTCCGTCGGAACGACGGGTACACACCCTAGTCTATATAATAAAAGAATACTGTCCGTCTGTCTGTCTGTCTGTCCGTTTGATCCTTTTCCGGCATTCGGATTGGCTACTTTTGCATTATTCGCTACTTTTGGATTGGCTGATTATTCATTTTTGGCTCATAACGCATTGGCAGAGTTTGCCTTTTTGTGTTGATAATTACATGTGCGATCTCCATAACAGAGTGTCCATATGCCGTGCGTCTATCTATAAAATTGATATTCGAAACGATTGCACACATACGTGTTCATATTTGATATAAACACAGCTTATTTATAAATATAAGATAAGACACATGCTTCATAATCGTTTTAATTTATGGCCTCAATGCTTGAATAATACACTTGTTCTCATCAGGTTGTATTAAATTGCTTACAATAAGTGATGTGACCCATATGTGTTGTATTTGCATGTTGTATATATTGTTACGTGAGCAGATTTCAGTAATAGAATTTAGTTCATCCCCGGGTGTCCTTATGTCGTGCTTCTATCTATAAAATCAATATACGAAACGATGGCACACTTAAATGTTCATATGCATCCTTACATATTGCAATAATAAACGCAGCTTTTTTGTAATAGTAGATGAGACACATGCTTTTGATTCGTTTTTAAAACATGGGCTCCGTGCTCAAATAATACACAACAAAGTGGCAAAAGCAAGCGTAGTGATCAGGTTGAACTGGATGCAGGTACAATAAGCAAATCGAGTCAAATGTAATGCATCATATATATTCATTTACCTGAGTCAATAGGACATTTTACATGACGGGTTTACATTCACCTTTATACCGATAACTTTACCTTATTAAACCGCATATATAGAAGTAAAGAGATGGGTACGAATATCAAACGACAGACGTCGCTTACTGTGTCCGTCAGAACGACGGGTACACATAGACCTGCGAAACGACGGGTACACATTGACCTGCGAAATGGCAGGTATACTGACACGCCGTTGGCTGGCAGAGGGACAATCTGTTATACCAACTGGCATGTCAATACATTGACCGACGTCGACAGGTACATACTGACTTTTATACCCATTGACATCATAGTCCCAATGACTTGACCCAACCAGATATTTGAAATTGAATTAATGGTTCTATATACCGAGCTTCACTAACTTTCATACTTATCAACTTACGTAAAGCAACCTGATATTCTAAGGAAAGAGATAAATTTGAATACTGGCAGCGTAAAATTTGTGCACCTATCCGTCGGAACGACGGGTCAACACCATTACTTATTTGCATTAACGTAAGCACATTTCCATCATTGTTATATTAGTTAGTAATTTTTATGAGGTCTAGCAATCTATTTTGTCGGACATCCATCTATAGAAATGGGCATCATGACAGAGATTTATATTGTAAAATCTATATAATAACTCCGTCCATTATTCTATAACAATGAACAGAAAAATTCACAAAGCGCGTGTACACATTAAGCTTCATACCCATCACTTTACAGAATCAACCGGAGATTTAAAATAATAGGAAATGGGTACGAACATTTACATGCACCATGTCCGTCGGACAACGGGTAAACACTTTAACTTTTGAAACGACAGGTATATATTGACCTGCATACTCATTACCTTTGATACTGTTTATTTACCTAAGTCAATATACGATCAGCGTCAAATTTGTGCACCTATCGGTCGAAACGACGGAAACACTCCTATATATGTATTAATAGCATAAAACCATGTCCGTCGGAACGACGGGTACACACCCTAGTCTATATAATAAAAGAATACTGTCCGTCTGTCTGTCTGTCTGTCCGTTTGATCCTTTTCCGGCATTCGGATTGGCTACTTTTGCATTATTCGCTACTTTTGGATTGGCTGATTATTCATTTTTGGCTCATAACGCATTGGCAGAGTTTGCCTTTTTGTGTTGATAATTACATGTGCGATCTCCATAACAGAGTGTCCATATGCCGTGCGTCTATCTATAAAATTGATATTCGAAACGATTGCACACATACGTGTTCATATTTGATATAAACACAGCTTATTTATAAATATAAGATAAGACACATGCTTCATAATCGTTTTAATTTATGGCCTCAATGCTTGAATAATACACTTGTTCTCATCAGGTTGTATTAAATTGCTTACAATAAGTGATGTGACCCATATGTGTTGTATTTGCATGTTGTATATATTGTTACGTGAGCAGATTTCAGTAATAGAATTTAGTTCATCCCCGGGTGTCCTTATGTCGTGCTTCTATCTATAAAATCAATATACGAAACGATGGCACACTTAAATGTTCATATGCATCCTTACATATTGCAATAATAAACGCAGCTTTTTTGTAATAGTAGATGAGACACATGCTTTTGATTCGTTTTTAAAACATGGGCTCCGTGCTCAAATAATACACAACAAAGTGGCAAAAGCAAGCGTAGTGATCAGGTTGAACTGGATGCAGGTACAATAAGCAAATCGAGTCAAATGTAATGCATCATATATATTCATTTACCTGAGTCAATAGGACATTTTACATGACGGGTTTACATTCACCTTTATACCGATAACTTTACCTTATTAAACCGCATATATAGAAGTAAAGAGATGGGTACGAATATCAAACGACAGACGTCGCTTACTGTGTCCGTCAGAACGACGGGTACACATAGACCTGCGAAACGACGGGTACACATTGACCTGCGAAATGGCAGGTATACTGACACGCCGTTGGCTGGCAGAGGGACAATCTGTTATACCAACTGGCATGTCAATACATTGACCGACGTCGACAGGTACATACTGACTTTTATACCCATTGACATCATAGTCCCAATGACTTGACCCAACCAGATATTTGAAATTGAATTAATGGTTCTATATACCGAGCTTCACTAACTTTCATACTTATCAACTTACGTAAAGCAACCTGATATTCTAAGGAAAGAGATAAATTTGAATACTGGCAGCGTAAAATTTGTGCACCTATCCGTCGGAACGACGGGTCAACACCATTACTTATTTGCATTAACGTAAGCACATTTCCATCATTGTTATATTAGTTAGTAATTTTTATGAGGTCTAGCAATCTATTTTGTCGGACATCCATCTATAGAAATGGGCATCATGACAGAGATTTATATTGTAAAATCTATATAATAACTCCGTCCATTATTCTATAACAATGAACAGAAAAATTCACAAAGCGCGTGTACACATTAAGCTTCATACCCATCACTTTACAGAATCAACCGGAGATTTAAAATAATAGGAAATGGGTACGAACATTTACATGCACCATGTCCGTCGGACAACGGGTAAACACTTTAACTTTTGAAACGACAGGTATATATTGACCTGCATACTCATTACCTTTGATACTGTTTATTTACCTAAGTCAATATACGATCAGCGTCAAATTTGTGCACCTATCGGTCGAAACGACGGGAACACTCCTATATATGTATTAATAGCATAAAACCATGTCCGTCGGAACGACGGGTACACACCCTAGTCTATATAATAAAAGAATACTGTCCGTCTGTCTGTCTGTCTGTCCGTTTGATCCTTTTCCGGCATTCGGATTGGCTACTTTTGCATTATTCGCTACTTTTGGATTGGCTGATTATGCATTTTGTACTATTATTACGTGAGCAGATGTACGTAGCAGAATTTAATGCGTCTGGGTATATATATTCTAGTCACGAAACAATGCGTATTTAATTTTCGACCTATCATTACATATTGCTATGCAAGCACGGAATTTCTGTAGCATGTATGCAGATCTAGGGTATCTGTTGCGGGTTCCATTCCCGCTGCCTCTTATAGATACAACATTTATTTTCTAGAGATATTTCTATAATCGAACTTTATAAAAAGCCTGCAATAAACATCATTCGTATAATGTAACGCATTACAACTTTATGCGTGACCTCGAACAGGTGCATTAGTATACCAAGACGTTTATTTAAAAAAAAAACAAAGACCAACAAGCTAAATTAGCGGGTAATAGTTAAAACCTAATACTCTTAAGGGTAAAGGGTCAAGGGTAAACGCCTAAAAATAATCACTTCCTATATATCTGAATGAATAGTGTACGCATGTCTGTCTGTGCCTTCTTTTTATATAATCGTCCGTCTGTCCGTGGTTCTTTTTTGTATAATTGGTGCGTCTGCCCGTGCGTTCTTTATTTATAATCGTCTGTCTGTCTGTGCTTTTTATTGCATAATTGGTCTTTAAATCGCCCGTTCTTATCATAATACATCCGGCTGTTTGTCGGTACTTTCTTATAAATTAGCCTGTCAGTTCAATGTGCTGTTTTCGTAAAATCGTCCGTTTGTCCGTGAGAGCTTCTCATATAATTTGTTGGTCTGAAAACCCAATGTTAGCATGGGTGAAGGGTAAACTTTCGTTAAATGCCTAATTATAGACGTATCAATTAAAATATAAGTAATCTGAATAGTGTCCGTCTATCGATCCGTGAGTTCTTCTGATATAATATGCCGTCTGTCCGTGCGGCCGTTTTTTGTAATTCGTTTGACTGTTCCTGAGGTGCCTTTTCTTTACAAATCGTCCATCTGATCCAGTAGTCCTATCTTATTATAACATCGATCCATTCAGTCCATCCGAGTTATTGTGAGCAGATCTTCATAACTGAAAAATTGTCTATCGGTGCTGTTTAAATGGAGAGTCCACGGTCACGACGAAATCGTCTAGCACGGGAACGAAGAGCACGCAAGCGTGCATTGGAAACCGATGATCAGCGGGAAGCACGACTACAGATTCAAAATGCTACCGAACGTGCGAGACGTGCAGCACGATCACATGATGTGCACATGCGATATCTCCGCGATAATTGCGAGGCACACGCTGCACGAAGGGCAGACCAATCAGAAGAAGTGGCAGCTGAGCAGCGTCGGATTAATCGCGATGCGCACGCTGTGCGACGGGCAGAAGAGCCAGAGGTCCCCCTGGCATGTCGCATAATAAGTGCAGACGCTCCAACACTGCGTCATGTGTTGCAAAGAATGAACGTGAGGTGTCAGTCGTGTCAAGCATTCCATTGGATTGAAGAGAGAATTAAAGTAGCTGGGTCAACTCTGGGAAACCCGACTTTTACGATGTGTTGTGAACGTGGAAAGGTATTTAACATCCCACAGTTGGTTCCGCAACCGGAACCCCTCAACACATTATTGCATGAGCAAACACCACTTGCTAGGGCGTTTCGCAGCAATATTAGAGGTTACAACAATGCACTATCATTCACGTCGCTTGGTGCCAAGCTGGATGACCGATTTGTGCAAGGAGGTGTATACACATTTAGGCTGCAGGGCGCTCTATATCATCGTATGGGTGCTCTACTGCCAGATGGAAGTCGAGATAAAAAATATGCTCAGCTGTACATTGCGGACTCGAATGCCGCCCTGAATAGAAGGATGACGATTTTCCCGTCACTAGATCGACGAGTTATGGGGGAGCTACAAGCAATGCTGGAAGAAGTTAATCCTTACGTTCAATTGTACGAGCAAGCCCGTCAACGTATGCACCATGATGGTACTTTAAATCTCGAGCTACGCCTGCTTTGCCTTAAGTCAAATGACCGTCGACGATACAATACTCCAACTGCTGACGAGATTGGTGCAATCATGGTCGGCGACGGTCATGACGGCAGCATCTCTGACAGGGACATAATAATCAAGCGTCGAAATGATGGTGGGATGCAGCGGATTTCAGCGTTGCATTCAGCATACACTCCGCTACATTACGTCCTTTTATTTCCAGACGGGCGACAGGGTTGGACTTCAACGATGCCACTGCGAGGATTTGCATACAGAGAAGGGGATGGGCAAAGTTTATACGTGAACGATGAAGTTGCTGTACGTGGAAGAGGAGGATCAAGCCGGATATCTCAGATGCAATACTATTCTTATATGCTTCATCCTCGAGCATCTGGACAGCATTTGTTCTTGGCAGGACGTTTGCTGCAAGAATATATTGTTGATGCATGGGCATGTACGGAGCAAAATCGCTTGCATTTCATCTCCAGTAACCAAAGCGACCTGCGTTGTGAGCTGTATTCGGGAATTATGGATGCAATAAGTGACGATGATCATGATGCAGCACGAATAGATCGTAAAATGATTCTGCCCTCCAGTTTTGCTGGCAGCTATCGTCAGATGAGCCAGCTGTACCAGGACGCCATGGCAATCGTGCGCAAATATGGCCGACCAGACCTTTTCGTAACCTTTACATGCAATCCGAAATGGCCTGAAATCAGAGCCGAGCTAGAACCAGGGCAACAGCCTCATGATCGACCAGAATTGGTGGCAAGATTGTTCAACCTCAAATTGCAGGAACTAATGAGAGACTTTAGCGAGCGGAAAATTTTTGGAACAGTGGTCGGCAAAGCTTGGGTAATTGAGTTTCAGAAAAGGGGTCTCCCCCACGCGCACATCCTCATTATCTTGGATGAGGCTTCCAAGCTCCATACGCCGCAACAGATTGATTCGGCAGTCTCAGCTGAAATTCCTGACCCAGCCACCCATCCTGATGCATTTGAGACGGTGAAACGTTGTTTGGTACATGGTCCGTGTGGCATAGACACCATGCATGGTGGAAGGAAAGTGCAGCAAGCGATACCCTCGAGTGTTTGCGACTGAGACATCTGCCGATCATGACGGTTACCCGATTTACAGACGGCGTGACAATGGACGATATATTGAGGATGCAAAGGGCCGTCGTGTTGATAATCGATGGATTGTGCCGCATAATTTGTACCTATCCTCTAAGTACAATGCGCACATTAACGTTGAGGTGAGTTGGAAGAAAATGATATTCCCTGTTCATTTTATGCGATCAACATCGTGATATTGAGTAAGGATTTGTTTTCGTGTAGATTTGTTCATCAATCTCGGCCATCAAGTATGTCTTCAAATATGTATACAAGGGACACGATCGCACGACGGTGGTGGTTCAAGATGTAAAGAAATTCAGCAATACATTGACGCTCGCTATGTTTCAGCTCCAGAGTCGTGCTGGCGCATCTTTGGCTTTAAGATGCATGATCACTACCCTCCAATTCAACGCCTGCAGGTGCATTTGCCCGACCAGCAACAAGTTGTGTTTAACGCTAACGGTAGCTTGGTGGCTGCAGTGAATAATGAGCAAGCGCGTAAAACAACACTCACACAGTGGTTTGAGCTCAACCGCCTAAACATAGATGCCCAAGAAACAACTTACTTGGATTTTCCGTCACGATTTGTCTGGAACATAAACAGAAAACAGTGGACGGTGCGACAACGAGGAAAGTGCGTCGGTCGTCTTTATTTTGTGAGCCCCAAAGCCGGGGATCGATATTTTTACGGACGTTGCTGACAACTGTGAAGGGAGCAAAATCTTACGAGGACCTGCGAACATATAATGGCTTGCAGTACGAGACGTTTAAGACGGCGTGTGTTGCGCGTGGATTGTACGAGAACGACGAAGAATGGGAGCAGTGTCTACAGAAGCAGCGGGGATGCAGAGTGGTGGTAAACTGCGATCCCTGTTCGTCACAATTTTAATCCATGGACCGCCTGCTAACCCGCGCCATTTATGGGATATTTTTCAGCATCATTTATCGGACGATTTGGCGCATCGACTTCGCCAGGATGGAAATGCAGAGCCGTCATCTGACCAGATCACGAGTTTGGCCTTTCACTTGATAGCAAATCTTTTGGCGCCTTTTGAGAAAACCCTTGCTGACTTCAGTCTGCTCACTCCTGCGTATCAAATGGAAGAGCCACAGGGAAATCGATTGATTGCAGAACAGCTGGCATTCAACAAAGATGTGTTGAAAGAAGAGGCAGAAAAAGAGGTGCAGAGTTTGAACAAGCAACAGCTTCACATTCATCGTGAGATCATCAAATCCTGTAAGAAGGAGCAAGGTGGTATTTTTTTCATTGATGGACCCGGTGGAACGGGCAAAACATATTTAGAGAATTTGCTTCTCAAGTCTGTGCGGGGTCTAGGACATATTGCGCTGGCAGTGGCTTCATCTGGAATTGCAGCATTGCTTCTAGATAATAGACGCACCGCTCACTCTCGATTCAAGATCCCAATTAATCTGAAGCCTCACTCTATGTGCTCTATAAGCAAACAAAGTGATCTGGCAGGAATGCTACGCCTCACGAAGCTAATTATTTGGGACGAAGCACCAATGATGAGTAAGTTTGCGTTTGAGGCCGTTGACCGGACACTTCGCGATGTCACCGATAAATCTGACGTTTCGTTTGGTGGAATCACATTTGTGATGTGCGGCGATTTTCGCCAGATTCTGCCTGTTGTACCAAAAGGCATGCGTCCTGATATTGTTGCCGCGTCGATTAAGGAGTCCTATCTATGGAGTTGTGTTCAAGTTTTCAAATTGCGTCAGAACATGCGCGCAAGTAATCATGAGCAAATTAAAAATCTCGGGAATCGCACTTTCGCAGATTGGCTTTTGGCACTTGGAGAAGATCGGCTGGAAAAATTGGACGACGATCACGTCCAGTGTCCATCGTCTATGATTGTCCATAATAACACGGTGGAAGAACTTCTAAACACAATTTATGATGGTGTTACAGATGTTGCTGAACATGCAAATCAGGAATACTTTAGCAGCCGGGCCATCCTTGCCGCCCGCAATGATGCTGTTGCTGAAATTAACATGGCGGTGCTGAACAGAATTGGGAGGGACATATATGAATACTTGAGCGCAGATAAGGTGGACGATGAAGAAGGTGCAAATGTTTTGCCCACCGAATATCTAAACAGGTTGGAAGTGAGTGGGTGGCCACCTCATCGACTTAGGTTAAAAATTGGAACTCCAATTATGCTTTT